>JADBHU010000966.1:0-11907 GCA_017140155.1 Fusarium devonianum
CAAACATGCCGCCCAAAACACCCAACGGGACCGGCACGCCCATCTTCTCTACCTCCATCTTCTCGTCATCCTCCGCGGCCCTCTCCCGCCCGGCGACGCGCGACGGCCACGGCGTCGACCCCCTCAGTACGAACCCTGCGCCCTCCAAGGACCGCAAGCCGTCCTTCACGCGCAAGGCCTCGCTCTCCGGCTCGCGACGCCGCGGAAGCTCGTTCGGCAACGGCCCCAATGCCTACGTGACGGATGCCACCGCGCCCCCGGCTCTCCCTGACTACGCGCTCGCCGCCGCCGCCAAGGTGGTGCCACGAGCCGACATTACGAGGGACAGCGACGCCGCAGCGTATCCCCCAGCCGCGGATTGGGGGGGCCAGGTGCTGAGTCGCAGCACGACCGGATCGACAACTCACCAGAACGGCGGCATGCCTCCTCCCACGCCCATGGGCAGCTTGCCCAGCGGATCCGTGGGTACGGCGGGCATGTGGCAGCAGAGCGAGGCGAGCATCATGCACCACCATGTTACAGAGCTCGCCAACAAGCGCATCTCAACTCTTGATTACCTGCGCAAAGCGTACGTCGCAACATCTTGTCGCATAAATGACTGGACTAGCAAGCTGACCATGTCCCATTACAGTCACGAAGGCCGCATTCACTGGTTCAAGACATACATGTTCGAGAAGCCCGACCTCAGCCGCATGCCCTCCTTCGATCCTCGCAAGCTTGGCCGCAAAGCAACAAACCACCTTCTTCTAGGCCTCTCCCTCCCTACGATTGTCGACCTCTACTCGTCCACTCCCATCGAGTTCCTCCGCAGTTTCAACACTCTTCTCTCCGAGTTCGATTCCTTCCAGCAACTCCACGGCGACTCCTCGACCGCCGCCTCCCTTACCCGCGCCCGCCTTCCCAGCATGTTTCGCCGCCCCGGCGGCAAGTCGCGACGTTCGACGTCTGCCGCCGACATGCATCCCATGGTCGACGAGATGGCGCCCATGCCTGCTACCGGTGGACCTGCGCCGTCGGTCATGAACTTTGCGGCCTCGGAGACGGACCTCCTGCCCGGCGAAGAATACACCTACTTATTGACGCCATCCTTACCTTTCGACCCCGACTACTTTGAGACGTTTGCGACGCTGTGCGACGTGTTGATCGATTGCTACACACGATTCTTGGCCCTGATGCCCTCGCCGCGCGAGTGCTCTGCCCCTGTTGCCGAGCTGTTCACCAAGGCGGACTCGCGCGTCCGCAAGATCATCGTCCAGGGCATTGTCAGGGAGTTTGAGGACCAGACACGTAGCCACATCAAGACGGAAGTGGCCAGCATTGGCAAGGTCGTCCTCGGCGGCCTGATGTAAGGACCTCCCTCAGTCAGGTACCAGGGATTTTAATGGGCGTTATGCGGCTGGAGTTTAAGGCTTGATGGAGTTTTGGCTGGGACTGCAAGACAAGGATATCCAGGTTGCGTGATCTTGTAGGAGTTTGGGAATGTCAAACATGGGTTACCTACCAAGGTATTTGGGCATGGAGTTATGAAGAGCATCATGACTGGGGATATAATCGTATTCTTTGTAGCAGATTCTCTGCTTGTGACATCTATCTTACAGCAGGTCCTGTACATCCATAATACCACACATGTTCTATACTACAAGTTTTGTACACTCATCCATCCGTCTCTATTTCTTCCCATCGCTTGATCCCTGCTTGACCTCTTCTTCCGCGACAAGCAGCTCAATGTCCTTGCCCACGAGCCAATCCTTGGCACCGTCCATGATTTTGTCCAGCTTCTCGCCCCCCTCGAGCACATTCGGCAGGCCATACACATCAACGCCCGCGCGGTGGTCCGTACACCGGTCCTGGTTGTAGTTGTACGTGCGGATCTTGTCACCGCGCGTAATCTGCGTCTGCGAGAGGACGCTGTTCCTCAGCTGCGCAGCCTCCGCCTCGCGCGCCTCGCGTCGCTGGTCGGCGATGCGGCCGCGCATCATCTTCCACGCCTCGTCGCGGTTGCGCTGCTGCGAGCGGTGGTCCTGCATGGACACCGTCGTGCCCGTGGGCAAATGCGTCATGCGGATGGCCGACTCGGTCTTGTTGACGTGCTGGCCTCCCGCGCCGCGGGCGCGCATCGTCTCGATCTTGAGCTCCTGAGGATTGATGTAGAAGTCGCTCTCGGGGTCTTCAAAGTCGACGTTGCCGGTGCCGTTGTCCTGGAACGAGGGGAGGACCCACACGGCCACGGCGCTGGTGTGCACGCGGCCCTTGCTCTCGGTGCTGGGGATGCGCTGGACGCGGTGCATGCCGGCCTCGCTGCGGAAGATGTCGAAGGCGCCTTGGTCCTGGATCTCGAGGACGGCCTCCTGCAGGGGGTTTTCGCCGGCGGACGAGGAGGAGTCGCCTGCGGTGTCTGCGAATTCGTACTTCATCACGCTGTGCCGGTATCCCCTGCGCATACAGAGCGCCTTGTACATCTTGAACAGCGTGTCTGTGAAGTAGCGACCTTCGAGCCCGCCTGGCCCTGGCCGAAACTCGATCATGCAGGGCAGGTCGGCGAAGGGATGGCGCGGCGTCAGACTAGCCGAGAGATTGCGAGCGAGGGACTCGAGCTTGCCCGTCTCAGACTCGAGCTCATCTCGCGCGATGGAGGCAAGGTCGGCGTCTTGTTCGGGGTCCTCGAGCATGGCCGTTAGCTCGGCGACAGAGCTTTGCGACTCTTCCCATGCTTTCAGGGCTTCGGCGACGCGGGAGAGTTCGCCTACACGCTTGGCTTTGCTGGAGTCAAAGGAGGAGCTGAGGGTCTTTTGAAGCTGGTCGTACTCGGAGGTCATGGACTGGGCGCGTTGGAGGAGGGCGGGAGCGAGGATTGGTGAGGCATCTGGAGCAGCATGCGTTAGCTGGAGCATCGGTAGGGGGGAAGCAATCTTGGACGAACCATTGGAAGCGAAGCGGACGAATTGGCGCATGTGAGAGCGAGCCAGCGCTCGAGTACAGCTCCGGCATATCCATGGCGCCACGGACATACTTGGGAGAGGGAGGTTTATGAGAGTTCTCTTTGGCGTTCAAAGGTTGACAAGTCGAGCAACAGAGGTTGAATTTTTAGGAGCCATTGCCAGGGCCTGTCCACCAAAAATCCGGGGGTACAGTTGGCGCGGGGCCGGGCGGTTTACCTCAGTGAAGGTGACAGCCGTACAGCAGCTTATGGTGACGAAATTAAGCAGAGAATATGACAAGAAATTAAATTTAAGATCATGCTTGTGCTAAGTCAAGTTCAGATTCCTGTCTGTCTATTCTTTTTCCCGGGCTTGAGCTCTCTTGGCGGCGTACAGCAACGTAGCTCCCAGCACCATCGAAGATCCTCCCCACATCTGAGCTGCCAAATAGCTCCCATCCATAACCTGAATCAACTTTCCAGCCAAAGGCGCCCCCGTGAGAGCTGCGATGCTGATGATGGTGAAGATCATCCCTATCCGTGTGCCCGACTTGCTCAAGTCCTTGGTCAGACTCACGCACGTGGACGGGAACAGGCTCTGGATACCTGCGCCAAAGTACCCAAAGACGCCGACCCAGATGAAGCCGCTCGTCAAGGTGTGCACCTGAGACCAGAGATAGATGCACAATGCGGCAGATACAATCGTCGGAATAAAGAGTTTGACTGGGCCGAAAAACTTGTCGGCGAGGTACGCGGGGACCATGCGGCCGGGTATGCCCACGGCGTTGATGACGATGAGGATGTTGAACGACTCTGATGCTGTTGCACCCAGCTTGTCAGTCGCGTACTGTCGGGCCTAGATGAGATGCATGAGTGACGGGTCACAGGAGGAACTTGGGCGGGCGAGACTCACATAGGTGTACGAGATCCAGGTTGGCCACAAAGTGAAGAACATGGCTACGGCAAACAGAGCATAACTGGGCTCTTTAAACGCGGCCAGTTCTACAAGCGGGCCAGTCTTTCTACCCGGCATTCTCGTCCTCGCCAGAGTCAATATGATTATGGACGTGACACACACGACCAAGCCCATAACTCGGACCGTCCAACGGAACCCAATCTTTGGCAGAAGCTGCTGCGCGATCAGCGGAAATACAATGCCTCCCGTTGCACCGCCGCTCGCATTGGCAGAGATGGCCATGGTTCTCTTCGAGGTAAAGTACGTGGACAGATTGGCAACCGTCGGCGCAAAAGCAATGCCATTGCCCAGCCCTTGGCATATCCCCTGCGCCAGCAGGATCTGCCAGTACTTGGTCGATATGCTCGTCATGAAGATGCCCAGCGTCTGCAGGAAGAGCCCCACGGCCAGCGTCGTGCGGTAGTAGCCCGCGTCAAAGGCCCGGCCGGAGAAGGTCCCGATGAAGAAGATGAGGCAGACCTCGAGGCTGCCGATCCAGGAGATGACCGAGGGCGGGAGGGACAGCTCGGCCTCGTAGTAGGGCTGGAAGATGCCGAAGCTGATGAGATAGCCCCACGAGTTGAAGACGACGAGATGGCCAGCGACGACTTGCAGCCAGGCACGGAGGCCGCCGTCGGGAGGCTCCCCAGGGTCGACTGGCGAGAATTGCGTAGATCCGTCACTGCTGTCCCTTTGGTGAAGCGTTGAGGCGCCATCATCATGGGGTCGACCTGAATTCTTCTCGGTTGAGATATCGGCATCCGCATTGGGGAGTGTGTAGACGCTATCGTCTGGAGCCTCAAAGGCTTTCATCTCAGACGCCGCCATCTCAATTCGCCAAAACACAAAAAGTCCCGCTCGGTGTTATACAAAAAACATCACGATGGGAGGGACTGGATTGTTTATTATGTACAGTCGCAATCGCTTATTTGCGCCGCATGTCCGGCGCGCCCTAGACAGGAGCCCACCGACACCGTCCGAGTCATCGAAGCCTGCGGGGTTTCGCCTCCGAAGCGGTCGATCTCCCGGCATCGGCAACCGGCCGAATCACGACATGAGATGAGAGGCTGAGGTGATAGAGGGTCCAGAAATCCCACTGTACAAACAAGCGTTCACCTGCCGTAGAGTTGCCGCATAAGAGCGGGAAAAGCGGGATGAACGGCAGCAACGGAAATAATGGGGATGAACGGGAATGGTGGGAACAGCGGCTACATTGGAGATGACCTGCGCGTAGTGGAAACCCATTCCTTACGTTCCTTAACTGTAAGTGGCCGTTGAGCACTTCACGCCATAAGACACAGAGGATCATGATTCCACGAAGCTGGATGTATTATTAAAGTCAACCGAAGCAACAAGTGCCTTGTCCCAAGTATTTTCTTTAGATCTAGTTGAGCAGCCGATCTACATGTTGTCATCCGTTCTATAACGATTATCTAGTGTGTATTTCCCATGAAGTAAGCAGAAAGAAAAAAAAGGAATCTTGTGAGTGTAATAATCTAGGCCTTCTTCTTTCCCTTGGGCATACGGACCAGCCAGTAGAGGGCCAAAGAACCAACAATGTTGACGACAATGTACACCATGCCGATTCCCCAGTCCCTCCAGCGGTTGTCGTAGCTGGAGCTAACCCCGTCCAAAAAGACATTGGTTGACAGGATCGGGCAGTACTGGCAGTCCGAGGTGGCCGACTTGTTGAGCACATAACCACCCGCCTGGTCGACGTAGTCGCTCAGGTACTCGATGCAGGTCGAGCCCTTGGGGGGGTCGAAGACGACGTATTCGTTGGCCGCGCAGGTGACCTCCGTGTTTGCCAGTCCGGTCGACAAGATGGCGGAGACGAGATACGTGAATGGCGAGACTCGGTACAGGAAGATCCAGAAGCCAGGCATCTTATCGGGAGACCGCAGCACACCACAGAAGAACAGGCAGAGCATGAAGAGGACGTTGGCCAGATTTCCTCCAGCCTCGGCAGTGTCCGTGATGGCAATGCAGGCGTGGGCAAATGTGCAGGTAAAGATGAGGAACTGCCAGAAAAGAAGCCACATGAGGGCGCCGCGCTCGACAGTCTGTCCCTCTACTGCCGCGTTCTTATCAAAGCCAACCGGGTAGTAGACACAGACAAACATCAGCACCGACATGAGTGTGTTCCACGGGATCTCCACTATGATCTGGGAAAGCATAAAGACCTTCCAGCTGTAAGTCTTTGAGGGACGCTCGCGGACCTCGTACAAGGACCGTTGGGTGACGAAGTGAGGCATCTGCTGCTGGACAAGCTGGCCGAAGATGGTCAGGATATTGAAGATGGCGAACATCTGGTTCTGCAGGCCTTGCATAGTGAGAGGGGCGTTGAGGAAGACGAGACCGATGAAGAGGGCAACCAGGATACACAGGGCGGCCTTGGAGTAGATGTAGGACGGGGTGCGCCAGTACTGCTCAAAGGCTCGGGTGGTGGCGGTGCGGAGCTGCTGGCCAAAGGGGGCAGCAAACTCTCGGTACGAGTTGGGGTCGCTGTCGTGAGCTGCGGCGTCGGCATTAGCACCATCGGGTCGGAGGCGCTGAAGCTCGGCCTGGACGTCCTGATATTCGGGGCTGTTGCGCCAGACTTGATGCCAGTCGATTTCGGTATGCGAGCCAGGGGCGGCACCAATAACCTCGAGCATCCACTCGGCCGGGTTCTCTCCCTTCGGGCACTCCTCGGAGCCGTTCTTGACGAAATAGTTGGTCAGAGTCTCGGAATTCTCACCAATGTCTCCAAAGTAGATGGTCCTGCCTCCCTTGGCAAGGAAGAGAAGCCGGTCAAATCGTTGAAAGAGCATGGCGGACGGTTGATGGATGGTGCAGAGGATTGACTGTCCAGCCTTGGACAGCTTCTCAAGGAGGTCGAGGATAGCCCAGGACGTCTGCGAGTCAAGACCGGAGGTAGGTTCATCCACGAACAACAACAGAGGCGGCTTCGCGGCGAGCTCAACACCGATCGTAAGGCGTTTCCGCTGTTCGACGTTGAGACCTTCGCCAAGCACACCGACGACAGCGTCAGCGTATTCTTGCATATCCAACAGCTTGATGACTTCGTCAACATAGGCGATCTTTTCGGCACGGGGAGTTGCGGCAGGCTGTCGAAGCAGGGCGCTGAAAGTCAATGCCTCGCGGACGGTGCTGGTCTCCAAGTGGAGATCCTGCTGCTGCACGTAACCTGTCTTGCGCTGGAACGACTCATCGCGGATCTTGCCATCGACAAGCATGTCTCCAGTGATGACGCCCATAGAGATACGGTCCGCGAGACAGTCGAGCAACGTGGTTTTACCGGCTCCCGACACACCCATGAGCGCAGTCAGAGTTCCCGGCTTGACCCAGCCGTCGACGTTGTCCAGAATACGCCTCGGCTCGCCCTTGATCTTGATGTCGTAGCACACGTTGTTCCAGTGGAAGACACTGGTTGAGCCCTGAATGTTTCCACTCTCCTTCTCATCGCGAACCTTGTCGACGGCGGTGATGGGGCCCGAGGAGGCGGCCTCGGAGTCTTCCTTGCCGCGAGCAACAGCAGGCATGCGCCCGCGACGGAAGACGAGAACCTCGCCCTTGGACTTCTTGGCTGCAATGAGCTCGGAAGCAACGATGTAGACAATGTGGAAGAAGATGACGAAGCCGATGAGGATGCCGACGTTGCGCCACTTGTGGCTGTGGTAATACTTGTACTGGGAGCCGATCATCGCGTCGCCGCTGACCTCGATCTCGCCAGGAACAGACCCGACGACAGAGCAAGCTCGGTTGCTGGAGCCCACATTTTCGTAGCCAGCCATCTCAGGGCTAGGCACAAACTGGTCGCAGGTGTAGTTGCGGTTATGGAATTCGTTGATCAAGAGGGCCTCAAAGCCGTAAGCGACAGGGTCCAGGTAGTTGATCCAGCGGCACCAGCCCAGCATGTAATCGACGGGGATGACGAAGCCGGTGAAGATGACAAGGGCGAGAATCAGGATGGATGCCGGAACCATGGCCTGTGAGAGAGTTCGAGAGAGCGAAGCGCTATACGGAATCAGTAATAAGTTGAGGGTGGGAATTAAAGAGGGGGCTTACATAGTTCTGAAGATACCAGACATGGCGAGAACCATGAGGAAAGAGATGAACAGGAAGAAGAAGAATGGTCCCGCTTCGCGGTTCAGGTTCGTCATAAAGTAAAGCGTGAGATTATAAAGAATAGTGTTGGAGATCTTGTAAGGCATGTCGACCAAGATGGAAGAGAAGGCCTCGGCAGAGGCATGATAGAAGGCGTAGCGGGCATGCTTCTCGACAATAGGTCTCTGAGCGTACTGGGTCAGAATTTCAAGAGCACTTGCAAAGGCGTTGGCGAGAATGGCAATGAAGATGACGATGGCCCTGGACTGGAAGGTCGCAGTCGTCTGCTGCATGTTGTAGAAGAGGGAGGAAACGATGAGAGCCATGCACGAGTTGGCGACGAGCGAAAAGATGGTCACCCCGGGAGACCCCTTGAGCCTCTTCCAGCCGCGCCACAGGCAGAGCTTGACCTGCTGCAGGTACGTCAGGGTAAAGGGCGACTTGACGCGCTGGCCCTTGGACTGGTTCTGGTGCTTGTGGTCGCGGAAGGCCTCGGCGCTGGACCCGTTGAGCGGGAAGGCCGTCTTGTAGTCCTCGATCTCGGCCTGCAGGGCCTTGTACTCCTCGCTGGCCCTCCACCGGGCGGCGAACTCGTCGGGCGTGCGGGGCGCGCGGTCCTCCCAGCCGGGACGGATCACGCGCTCGGCCGGCGCCGTCATCGAGGTCAGGAAGTCGGGGGTCGTCTGGCGGTCGGGACACTCGAAGCCCAGGCCGATGAAGTAGGCCTTGGCCTCCTCGGCGGGGCCGAAGAAGATCTGGCGTCCGTCGTAGAGGACCAGCGCCTTGTCGAACAGGTCGTACGCGGTCTGGGGGGCCTGGTAGATGGAGACAGCGCAGGTCTGTCCAAAGAGCTCGGACTGCAGCCTCAACGTCTTGCAGAACTCGATGGCGTTGGCCGAGTCGAGGCCACGGGTTGAGTTGTCCCAGCATTGGAAGGGGGCGTTGGAGAGCGTCGCCTCGGCGATTGTGACTCGCTTTCGCTCGCCGCCAGAAACACCGCGGATGTAGTTGTCGCCGACCTGGGTGTTGACGGTGTGGCTGATGCCGTACATGGCCATCACGACGTCCCTGAGATGGTCACAGTACTCGTTGTGGGACACGCCAGGCGGCAGGTTCTGCGGGCACCTCGCGCGGGAGGCGAAAGTGAGCGTGTCTCCCACGGAGAGCATGGGGAAGTGGACGTCGACTTCGGCCGTGTAGATGGCTTCACCCCTGTGCTGGTGGTGCATTTCCTTAGAGGGTACACCCTGGTAGTTGAAGTATGTGGTATCGTCGACGTAGATGCCGTTCGTCTCACCCGAGATAGTCTTGAGGAACGTCGAGCAGCCAGCACCGGGAGGCCCGAGGACAACGAGCATCTCACCGGCCTTGACCACGCCGTCGAAGCCTCGAAGAATGTCGATACGTCGCTTGCCTCGCGAGCTTGAGGTGAGATTGCGGAACATGTTCGGGATCTCAAACCAGACATTGCCCACGTCCTTTTGGTAGTCGGTCTCAGCGCCATAGCCAAAGACACTCATGTCCTGAAAGCAGAGGCCGGTCTGGCGAAAGCCACTGCCGTGCTCGGATATGGTTTTGGCAACGGCCTTTGCCCAGGCGTGGGCATTAAAGTTATCGCTGTGGGGGTTTAGCGGCGAATCAGGATCGGCGGCGTTGAAGAGGGCGGCCGAGTCACCCTGGAAATGGGCCATGGACGTTGTGGTGTATTGGCGGGCGAGGTCCCGGACGATGGAATGGCGACGCTCCGTCTCGTCCATCTCCTCCACCTCATTGCTCGGGTTGGCCTTTTCGTTTCCGGCATCTTGCAGCTTTCGATTTCTCAGTTCATTGCTGGGCTCCTCTGTTGGTGAAGGAGTAGAAGCAATGCCGTCAGTGTCCACGACTGTCTCATGACTGCCGTGAAGCGAGCCAGGAGCACCGCCTAGGACTGCCTGGCCCGGGGTGGCAGAGGCCGGGTTCAGCGAGACAGACATGTTGGTAGCAAGACAGTCTGTCTAGCCTGCAATTCTTGTCGTGACGCGTCGCCTATCTTTCGGCAGTTGATGTGACTGCTCTCCTATCACTCAATTGCAGTTAGGAAATGCTTTAGAGTTTGTGAGAGAGAAGAGTAGCGCCGTACAAGCAGGCCGGTCGGGACGGTAATAAAGAACTTTAAATGGAGACTCAAGTAAAGAAAACAAGTAATAACCCGGACCTATTTCTACTACGTAGCAGGACACTGACCACAACGCGGCCCTCGCAGGATCTTAGTACGATTACCAACCGGGGGAGAGTCCCCGAGGGTTGGTGGGTCTGGGAATGTCGAGAGACGGGGCCCGTCGACTCCCCGTCAACGAGAACTCGGGCTCCGACTAGAGTCCGTCACCGACAAAAGGATGGAGCAGAATTTCCCTCCAAAATTAATAATAATGCCCCCGCAGACAAGCAGTTCCATCGTGAACCGATTTCCCTATATGGACGAGGCGATCCTTGGCAAAACGGCCTGCAGCGTTATCAGTGCTGCTGCAAGAAATATCCCACTCCGTCCGCTGGTGGGATTCTATAACCGAAGTAAATATCCAGACAATTTGTACAGTTCCCTTTTACTTGGATTTCCTATTTGCTGTCCGTCTTCCCCCAATATACGGCAACATGGCCTGTACATCGCCCGAGCAGCAAAGACCAACAGAGTCAAAGCGGGTATTAGCCTGCGTGCTCTGCCAACAGCGCAAAAAGAAGTGTGACAGAAAGTTTCCTTGTTCCTTTTGCACAAAGGTACGGACGGCTTCTTTCCGGTTCTAGCACCGCCCAGCCGGACTGACTCTAGTTTGATAGGCCAAGACACAATGCATCCCAAGCACACCGGCTCCCAAGCGCAAGCGTAAGAAGCCAACAAAGGACTTGCTTGCACGCTTGGAGAGATGCGAGCAACTCTTGAAGAGATGCACATGCGTACAGAGGTCATTGATGTACGACCCTCTGGAGGAAGTGAGCGATTCCAGCAGTCCAGCGGAAACCGATTCGAGTCCGCCTCCAGAATTTGAGAAGAGGGTGTCCTCGAGTCGTCGACAAGAAGAGGTATTAGCACACCAAGATTCAAGGTGATGCCTTCTTGTGCAAAGAGGAAGACAAACGGGTGAAGAGTTGAGCATCGCCCACTAATACTTGCTTGCCCGTTCAGTTTGACGGCCGCGCAGTTACACCCAGGGCAAGGGCGGGAGAACTGTACTTCATATCATCATGGCGCATTTGGGATTTTGGGTACTGGGAGCGGATTCTTCCTGCTTCAGCATCTCTTGAACATGGTTAATATGTTCTGGCAGTGCGTACAGAAACGGCACATATCATATCTTGGGGATACTGGTGCATTGTTACGGGGTAGAATGGGATGGTTTCGCATCTGGCGATGTAGAAGGCGTTTGTCCGGAACCAAGGACCCCAGGTCCGTAGAAAACAGAACTACTTTGATAATCATTACCAAAGTGTACGGCTCCCATTGTCCGTTGTAGTGTGTCGAGAACCATGTAGCGAAAGCATCGTGTCGTTGGGTGTCGTTGAAAACTCGCGGCTGAATATACCCATAGAGGTGCAGTAGCTGAGCCGCCCGCCTCTTGGCCAGAAAAAAAGCCTGGGGGGTCAGAGGTCCACGGTAAATATTCAAGCCCCTTCCCGAGGTCAACTGTGGATCCTTCTGGCTGTCACTTGTGGGTCAATTAGAGTTAAGGCCCAGCAACAAGGTCCCGTCCGCTTTTTTTTTCCCTTGCCAACGGGCCCACGCGCTGTCGGACTTGACCAGCACCCCGGGCCGCAGCTCTCAACTGCTCCGACAGTCCTGTAACGCTTGCAACAGATTGGACGGGGAGAGAGAGATTCGTCAGTGGCTGCAACGCTCTGTCGGCTTGGCGAATTTGGGCGGTGGCGGTCTCCATTGGTTGGGGTGGGGGGG
>JADBHU010000970.1:0-34719 GCA_017140155.1 Fusarium devonianum
CTCCCACCCTTCCTCCTGAATCCTCGGCTCCCCTGTTTGGATCTTGCGCCCAAGCGCTCGCCGAAATCCTAGACTCAGCGGATCAGCCGCAGGGCCCAAGCACCAACAAACAACAGATCATCAGCCAGAGCCCGACTAGCAGAAAGAACTGGGTTTACGATCGAGCCCTTGGACTGGGATCGTGGTGGTATCCTCACCCCCCCTCCTGCTGCTCTCGCTTCCTCTGCTTGCTTTGACGACTACCACTTCTGAAGCCGCCGCATCCTGCTTGAGCCAAATACCATCATCCGCATTCCTTGCATTAGGTCGCCTCTACTCGCAGATCCCCTCGGCCCGTGTCTCGCTCGCACAAGGGCACCCAACGAACGAGCTTCCGTCCAAGATTGCTCCCGTCGCCTCCTGATTTGCCATCATTCCACGACTACGCCCAATCAATCCAAACCTGTCGTATCCTCCAAACCAAGAGGATCCTGCTGGACCCAGGTGACATAAGCGTTGATCAGTAGCTACCCATCTCCTCCCGCTACATCTTCCCACCAATGGCCCACGCCCAGACCCGAGTTCTGAGGTTTGCCCGCAGCGACGACAAAGATGCGTTTGTCCTCCTGCAGGTCACGCCCAAGGGTTCAAAGCGGCTGGATCTGAAGCTGGTGGGCACCGAGGGGGAGGAGCCGTATGTCGCATCATGTAAGTCATTCCATTTCCCCTCCATGTCATTGCAATCTAGGACCCCGGTCCGCAATTTCCAAGCACTGACGTAACTCCCAATCCCCGATTCTGACCTGGTTGTTAGTGAAACACGATAGGGTCGCGTCACTGCGTGTGAAGACTTGTCCAGCTTCAGAGGATGAGTGGTTGAAGATCCTCCAAGATCTGTTTAATCAGGAACCCCTCCCGGATATCCAAGCGACAGCTACCGTCCAGACTGAGAAATCGATAGCCATCACCATCCGCAAAGAGATCCAGGGTATTACTGTAAGAATATGGAGCCATGTTTGGAAATTGAACTGATGCTGACCGGTCTAGCAACGCCTTGGTGACATCACCCTCGGTCATGACCCAGGTGAGGCCATTGAGTTGTTCGAATGGTGCGGTGCGGCCGTTGAGACGTCCGCTTCGAGTAAGCAAGCAGTGGCCGATTTCAGGGTCAAGTCTTCCGAGTCGGAGGCCACCATAGCCCAGCTGCAGGCGCAGTTAGAGGAGCTGATCAAGGCCAAGGAGGATGACGAGAGCGTTTTGTTAAGGAAGTTCAGGGACCTCTTGAATGAAAAGAAGATTAAGATCCGTGAGCAACAGCAGGTGCTGGCATCTGGGTCGTTCAACGTCAGTCTACCAGGCCGTTCCCAACTCTCTCAACCTGTCGAGCCGGAACCTGAAGAGCCGAAGAAGCCTGCTCGACGGGCGGGTAAATCCAGGACATCAAAAAGGAAAGCACCAGCTTCAAAGAGGGTGGAAGAGTCAGAGGACGAGGAAGAGGTTCAGCCTATGGACATCGACAACGTTAAGCAAGAGGTTGATGACACTGATCCTGGAAACACGACAGAGGCGACAGCATCGGTTGCAAGTGACGATGAAGACGAGGGTGAGGATGCGGCTGTGCCTTCGAGCTCATCTCAGCAAAGGGGTGCGTCTGGTTCAACACGAGGAGGCGAGGAAGCTCCCAAAAAGGCCGCCGACCAGCCTCCGCCCCCAAGAAGCCTCCCTTTCAACGCCAAGAAGTCGGCCAAATCTGCTCCCAAACCCGTAGCGAGCGACACCGAGTCTGATGACGAGTTATGAGATATGATTAATGACAACTTGGTAATAGAGAAATACGTGATCTCATTTGCTATTCGCTCTGGGTGATCATTATTTAGATTTCTTGGTATGAATAGTGCGTTTTATTTAGCGGCAGTCAGATGTCATCCATCGTGACATCTAACGAAACGAAGCCACAGTGCTATCCTAATCAAGACCGGTCATCCTCGTCGAATTTGTTCTTCCAGAACCCGCGGAAGTGCTTATTGCTACCAAGCTTGGAGATCTCAGCAATCTCTTGAGAGGTCAGCTTGAACTTGGGCAGCCGGGACAGGTAGCCCTCGAGTCTCTCGACCTTGTTGCTAGTCGTAAGCGCAACGATGTCTTGGTCAATGACCCATCGCAGACCAATTTCGGACTCGGTAACACCGTACTTTTGGGCAAGCTCGGTGTAGAGTCCGTCAAGTGGGCCGCCCTTGGCCGTTACGATGGGGGTCAAGGGGCCATAGGCGGAGATGGCGATGTTGTGCTTCTTGTGGAAGCCAACGAGGTCACCGTGCTGGAGGTAAGGGTGATACTCGATCTGGTTGATGGCAGGCTTGACCTTGGCCGTCTTGAGGATAGCCTCGAGGTGTACCTGGAGGAAGTTGGATACACCGATAGACTTGACGCGGCCAGACGCCTGGAGCTGCTCGAGCTCAGCCCAGCGCTTCTGCAAGTGGTCGTCGGTCTCGGCAAACCAGGGACCGTGCATCAGATAGAGATCGACGTAGTCAAGGCCAAGTTTCTTGAGGGAAACGTCAAAGGACTCGATTGCCGAGCCCTTCTTATCGGCAGGGATCTTGGTGGTGACAAAGAGTTGCTCTCGAGGAACGCCAGCCGCTTTGATGGCCTCGCCTAGCTCGGCCTCGTTTCCATAAACTGCTTGCTGTCAGAGGTGAATTACGTTCTGGCACGGCGGGGCAACTAACCCTCAGCACCGTCGAGATGACGGTAACCAGCAAGAATGGCCTTCTTGGTGATGTCAATCACCTGAGGGTCAACTGGGCCGTTGGGGTCACCTTTGTATTGGGCAGTTCCCAGTCCAAATGCGAGCTACTGGCTGTCAGCTCCATTCAAAAATACACGCAAGGGACTCTCGCGAAGACCTCGGTCCTCAATGGCACCGAATTGCGGTGATTGAAGGGTACACGTACAATCGGGATTTCATGGCCGTCATTGAGTTTGTGGTGGGGGATATCCAGCGGGGTTCCGACGTTGCCCATCTTGAAGGTGATTTCGTCTAGCGAGTTGATTTGTTCTGTTGTACGAGACGGGGTTATGGTGATGATTCGGTAGATTTGGTATTGCAGGATGGAAATTGAGGTTCAAGAAGCTCCATGCAACGAGTGCAAGTCCGCATTGTTGGAGAGGTTCCCCGCCAAAGCACGATGGGTCTGTCTCAAGATGGCGATCGCAGGTGGGACAATGTCGTGATTTTCGGCCGAGTTCGCTGGCTCGGCGCACTGCGTCAGTTATATCCGTGCAATGAGCGAAAGCAAGGCAGCATACTAATCTACAGTCGGGTGAATCGGGTTGTTCAGCTGGCCCTCAAAAACCAACTTCGTGCCCGTAAGTTATGGTATGTATGGGAACCTCGGTTACTGCCAGTAGTTCGTTCTTGATACTCAGAGGTCTCATTGAAGAATAATCCCAACGTCATGCAGCAAAGGGAGGGGATAAAGGCAAGCCTTACCACGATATTCCCATGCTAACAAGCTTGTGTTTGCCCATTAGTATTGGAAAGCACATATTGTTCGTGGCGGCAATAGATACAGAAACAGCTCGGGCCTACCAGTCCAGTCGCCATTCCCGGGTAGGTATGTAGCCACCAGTACTACGAGTTGCAGGACATCGATCAAGACAATTCAAAGCCGTAAAGTAGTGCATTCAAACCCGTGGCGATAAGCTTTGGTCAATACTGTACTGAATCACTTGTCGAGGTATTCTATGCTTTGATATCGATCCGGTATGATTTAAAGAGTAAGAAATAAGGTCGACGGTACTATCACATACTGGCAATGATTCCGATAACCTCCAACAGTTGCTGCTCGAAGCAATTGGCATCCGGTTAAGCGAAAGTCAACTATGCCATCAATCCCAAAATGTGCTGATCAACACGGATTTTATCCCTAGACTACGGCGAACAAACATTGAACCTTTTATCGTTTATATCGCGGCCCATCTCCCGTTAGACACCCGGATATTCGGGGACGCCACTCGGAGCGTTCAAGCTGTGGGGTTACCGAAGCTTCGGAGCAGTGATGTCAGATAGGTGACACTATGCAATGTAACCTCGGCGGGCGAATTGCCACTTTTGTCAGCAAGCCATCATCAAGTCGGCTTCGACAACGGCGTGCACTACCGAGACCGCGTTACAAATGATTCCAAATACTCCATCGAAACCCTCGTTATATCAACTACGAGAATCCCGCCGTTGATGCTCTTCCGCAACGCCGCCCGTAGAGCTGTCCCGCGCTCACATCAGAGAATCAACCAGATGGCTGCCCACCTCCCCAACGGCGCATCGCGCGCCTCGACATACTCAGGCGCATCACTCGAGGATCTTCCCAAGTCATGGCATTTTACTGAATCACTCCCTGCCGATTCTCTCTATCCCACGCCCGCCCGTTCCCACGAGACCCCCCGAAATCAGATAGTACCTCGACAAGTCCACAATGCAATCTTCACATGGGTGCGTCCCGCAGAGCAGAAGGACCCTCAGCTTCTTGCTGTAAGCCCAGCCTCGTTGCGGGATATAGGAATCAAGGCTGGAGAGGAGAAGACGGACGACTTCCGGCAGCTTGTTGCTGGAAACAAACTATATGGCTGGGATGAGGGAAAGCTCGAGGGCGGATATCCTTGGGCACAATGCTACGGAGGCTTCCAATTCGGACAATGGGCTGGCCAACTCGGCGATGGAAGAGCCATCTCGCTATTCGAGTCAACCAATCCAGACTCGGGCCAGCGCTACGAGCTTCAGCTCAAGGGTGCCGGCTTGACACCATACTCTCGTTTCGCCGATGGCAAGGCAGTTCTCCGATCTAGCATCCGAGAGTTTGTCGTTTCAGAAGCACTCAACGCGCTCAAGATACCTACCACAAGGGCCTTGTCGCTTACTCTGTTACCTGAGTCGAAGGTTTTGCGAGAGACAGTCGAACCCGGAGCCATCGTGTTACGCTTTGCTCAATCCTGGCTGCGTCTGGGCAACTTCGACATCCTCCGTGCTCGAGGAGACCGCAAATTGATCAGGCAATTGGCGACATATATCAGCGAGGATGTCTTTGGCGGCTGGGACAAGCTCCCAGCTCGACTTGAAAACCCGGATGAGCCCAAGACATCGCCATCGCCGAAGCGCGGAGTAGCTGCTGGTGACATCGAAGGCTCGGATGATGCTGCGGAGAACCGGTTTACCAGATTTTACCGCGAGGTTGTTAGACGGAATGCCAGAACAGTGGCACATTGGCAAGCCTATGGGTTCATGAATGGCGTCTTGGTAAGTTGTGCGCACCCGCATGCAAGAGAGAAAACTGACAGTTCCTGTCGCAGAATACAGACAACACCTCCATATATGGATTGTCGATAGACTTTGGCCCTTTTGCCTTTATGGATAACTTCGATCCCTCATACACGCCCAACCACGACGACTATGCTCTTCGATATAGCTACAAGAACCAGCCCACCATCATCTGGTGGAACCTCGTTCGCTTTGGTGAGGCCATCGGCGAGCTAATGGGAATGGGCGCCAAAGTTGACGACGAAACCTACGTTGCAGAGGGCGTCCAAGAGGGTCAAGAATCAGAGGTGGTGGCTAGAGCTGAGAAGCTCATTAGACAAACGGGAGAAGAGTTCAAGGCCGTCTTCCTCGACGAGTACAAGCGACTCATGACCGCCCGGCTGGGTCTGCGGAACCACAAGGAGTCCGACTTCGACGTACTTTTCAGCGAAGCCTTGGATACCTTGGAGGCCTTGGAGCTAGACTTTCACCATTTCTTCCGCCGGCTGAGCAACATCAAGCTGGAAGATCTGGCGACCGAGGAGAGCCGCAAGGAGAAGGCGTCTGTGTTTTTCCACAAGGAGGGGCCGCCAACGACAGACATCGAAGACGGTGCCAGAGAGCGCATTGCGAACTGGCTAGCGAGATGGCGGGAGCGTATCGTTGAAGATTGGAAGGATGCCAATGATGACGTGTCAGAGGCACAGGATACCGAGAGAGTTGAGGCCATGAAGCGGGTGAACCCGCACTTTGTTCCTCGAGGCTGGATTCTCGACGAGGTCATCCAGCGTGTGCAGAAAAACGGCGAGAGGGATGTACTGGACCGCATCATGCACATGGCCCTCAATCCGTTCGAGGATTCCTGGCACGGACAGACATTCGAAGGACGGACCTACGAGGGTGATCAGGATGAGGAGCTTCGATGGACTGCTGATCCTCCCAAGACTGAGAGAGCCATGCAGTGTAGTTGTAGCTCATAGACGATAACGTGTCTAGGTTCTCCTTAATAGAGACGATGATCTTCCAGGGACCTGCAATCTACGACTAAATAACGTGGTGGTATGTAACGACCGGCGGTAAGAGGCAGCGGTCATGGAGATTGGTTACTCTCCCATGCTTCCATAAACGGCGTTGAATATTTCTCTTGAGCACAAGATAGAGGTCGACTCGACTGAAGCAACAGTTCTGCAAAGCAGTCCTGTCGCGCAAGCTCACCTACAATAAAATGTGCCCGTGGTACAATTAATTTGGTGAAGAAAGAAAAAAATTCCAAAATCCGAGCCGCAAATTGCGGCTTTGAGGTGTAAGGGCCGAGCTTGTGGCCTCAGGCAGACCAGTCTGACGGCTGACCAATGAGCATTGATGTAAATTAATCGCGGACTAGCGCCACTAAATCCATCACCCGAACAGCAGGTTCCCTTCGAGACGTCAACGACTGAGCGTATATCGCCCCAGCGACTTGCAACGTTCATCTCCTTCACTCCGTCAAGGCGACACGATGCTCCGAAACACTCTAGCACGTTCGGCTTGGCGGACAAGCCGGCGAGCAGTCAATGTCTCGCGAACCTTCGCGGCGACGACCCAGCGCCCAGCCGAGGTGGAGTTGACAATTGGTGAGCATCTTTGTGCATCGAGCCATTGACCGTCCGAGGGTAGCTAACAGCGTCGGCAGATGGAAAGAAGGTGTCGATTGAAGGTATGCTTCAATGTGAGAATGATTGACAGGTCCTCATCTGACCCTGTTGCAGCTGGTTCAGCCCTTATTCAAGCTTGCGAGAAGGCTGGCTCGACAGTCCCGAGGTAAGTCAAGACAGCCACAAAGAGTTTGATAGCCTGGCTAACACTTTCTAGATATTGCTACCATGAGTACGACAGCTTCGAACGTTTCTCCGACCGATACATCGCTGACAACGTCCCAGGAAGCTTATGATTGCCGGTAACTGCCGAATGTGTCTGGTGGAAGTCGAAAAGGCCCCGAAGCCTGTGGCCTCTTGTGCTTGGCCCGTCCAGCCCGGGATGGTCGTCAAGACCAACTCTCCTCTCACCCACAAGGCCCGCGAGGGTGTCATGGAATTTCTGCTTGCCAACCACCCCCTTGACTGCCCCGTGTGTGATCAGGGTGGTGAGTGTGATCTCCAGGACCAGTCCATGCGCTATGGCGCCGACCGAGGCCGCTTTCACGAGATTGGCGGCAAGCGAGCCGTCGAGGACAAGAACATTGGCCCTCTGATCAAGACATCGATGAACCGATGTATTCACTGCACCCGATGTATCCGTTTCGCCAACGACATTGCCGGAGCTCCGGAGCTCGGCTCCGCCGGCCGTGGCAACGACATCCAGATTGGTACCTACCTTGAGAAGAACCTGGATTCCGAGATGTCTGGTAACGTTATCGACCTCTGCCCCGTTGGTGCCCTCACCTCAAAGCCCTACGCGTTCCGAGCCCGTCCTTGGGAGCTGAAGCACACCGAGTCTGTCGATGTTCTCGATGGCCTCGGCTCTAACATTCGAGTCGACTCCCGCGGCCTCGAGGTCATGCGTATCCTTCCCCGACTGAACGACGACGTGAATGAGGAGTGGATCAACGACAAGACTCGATTTGCCTGTGACGGTCTGAAGACCCAGCGATTGACCATGCCTTTGGTCCGCCGAGAGGGCCGCTTCGAGCCCGCCGATTGGGAGGAGGCTCTTTCCGAGGTCGCCCGAGCCTGGCAGATCAAGAACCCCCAGGGTAACGAGTTCAAGGTCATTGCTGGTGCCCTGGCCGATGTTGAGTCTCTGGTTGTTGCGAAGGATATGGCCAACAAGCTCGGCTCCGAGAACCTTGCCCTCGATACCCCCACTGGCAGCCAGCCTATCGCCCATGGTGTTGATGTCCGATCCAACTACCTCTTCAACTCCCAGATCTGGGGTATCGAGGAGGCTGATACTCTCCTGATTGTTGGTAGCAACCCTCGACACGAGGCTGCTGTTCTCAACGCCCGTATTCGAAAGCAGTGGCTCCGATCCGACCTTGAGGTTGGCCTTGTCGGCGAGACCTTTGACTCTACCTTTGAGTTTGAGAACCTCGGTGCCGACCATGCCGCTCTCAAGAAGGCTCTTGCCGGTCCCTTCGGCGAGAAGCTCAAGGCTGCTAAGCGACCCATGATCATCGTGGGCTCTGGTGTGACCGATCATGTTGATGCCAAGGCCTTCTACGAGACCATCGGTGCATTCGTCGAGAAGAACGCTGCCAACTTCCGAACTGAGGAGTGGCAGGGCTACAACGTTCTCCAGCGTGAGGCCTCGCGTGCTGGTGCCTTCGAGGTTGGCTTCACCACGCCGTCTGCCGAGGTCGCCGAGACCAAGCCCAAGTTCGTCTGGCTTCTGGGAGCTGATGAGGTCAACGAGGCCGACATTCCCAAGGATGCATTCGTTGTCTACCAGGGTCACCACGGCGACAAGGGCGCCCAGATCGCCGACATCGTTCTCCCTGGTGCTGCCTACACCGAGAAGGCTGGTACCTACATCAACACTGAAGGCCGAGTCCAGATGACCCGGGCTGCTACCTCCCTGCCTGGTGCCTCACGAACTGACTGGAAGATCCTCCGAGCTGCCAGCGAGTTCCTTGGCGCTCCCCTTCCTTACGATGACGTTGCCATGGTCCGGGACCGCATGGTCGAGATCAGCCCTGCCCTGGCCGCCTACGATGTCGTTGAGCCCGTTGCTCTCCCTGCCCTGAGCAAGGTCCAGCTTGTGGACCAGAACAAGAGCGCCAAGGTCAGCGGTTCACCGCTCAAGAAGGTTATCGACAACTTCTATTTCACAGATGTTATCTCGCGAAGGTATGTTACATTTGCTCAAACCCTCTTCCTCTGAGCGGCCCTGCTAACTCTTTTCCCCAGCTCGCCAACAATGGCACGCTGCTCGGCAGCCAAGGCAACCGGCGACCCCCGAACAAACTTCATGGCCCCTGGTATGGAGGAGGACAGGCCCATGGGCCAGATTGAGTACGGAGCATGAGGTGGTGGCTGTAAAAGAATAGAAAGAGTTTCCTTGGTTTTTATCCCTATTTTTGCGTCTGGGATGTGCGTATTGTTTGTACATATAGGACGTCGAGCCAGAGGGTGAAGGTAAATAAGTTGAATACCTGTTCCCCCTCGCTGTGGCGTGAATGTTCAACACCTTTTCTGATCCTTTTTCGGCCTATTGTTGTTGGGAAGAAACATGTCCCGTTGATGTCTCATTTTCGTCGGTGTGACTTTAGTGGGGGGTTTCTTTGCCGGCAGTGGCTTCATGGATGTAGCTTTGTGACTCGGAGCAGAACGACGAGCCATTTCCTACTTGGCTTGGCGATTCCGCTCCGCTTCTTCCTGTTCCTCTCGTGTCTGCTCTTGCTTTAGTTCAGCCTCGAGGAGCGCACGTCGGCTTGCAACTTCGGCCTCGCGGCTCTCTCCCTTGTCAGCCGCAAAATCAGCATACTCCATGAACCGCATGGCTATGAACTCGCGCAAGGACCGGGCTGTGTTGGCATCGAAGTGCGGCCTCTCACTGGTGGTGATATTGTTGTAGTCCGGTCTCGGGTTTGGCGGAGCTTCCATGTTGGCAATCATGCTTTCGAGAACGTCTTGCTCGAGGCCGGGAGGGATGTCCTTAGACACGTTTTCCGTCTGGTGCTCAAGGACTTCATGGCGACGGCCAAACTGGAAGAGGTGCTCACGTTCACGTTCACCGAAGGCGAGGAAGTTGCTGCGGGCGGCGTTGCTGTGATGGTCGAAGGCCTCGAGCCGCTTTTGCAGGCGTTCAACCTTTGTGGCGGGGCGAGTCACGGGGTCCTGAAGGCCGTCGAACCCAGAAATGGGGACAAATATCGCGGGAGCGAAGTTATCAGTGCTCGGAACAATTGGGTGTCCTTCTGGATCCGCGATTTCACTGATGTCCTGCGGCGCAGTCATCGGGACATCGGCTTGGTGTTGTGGCTGCGCCATGGTTGCTCAATGAGGCTCCGGCAACGGCCACACCAGATTCAGAATGGCTGGTGCCTGGTCTTTAGGTAACGATTGAGATTTCTCGGCGTGATTCGAGTTTCGTGTGTCGCATTGCAGTTTGCGTGCTGCATGCATGTGACGATGTGCGGCTGAGAAGATGTTTGGGGTGAGTGAGTGGGTGGGTGGTGGGCGATGCTGAAAGGGCTTTACGCATTGGCTATATTCGGTACCTGCATATGGTAAGGCGAAGTTGACTTCTATATGGGGAGGTACATGTAGGATCTGTTGATTAGGGACAGTTGTTAGATTTCAAATGGACAAGACTTTGGAGGCTATTCCAAAAAACCAAGGATAAAGTGATAAGATGTTGGGTATTGAGGGTGCCGGAGGCCTCGGATCTACGCTACGCCAGACAGCACTGTTAACATCTAAGTATAGAGGATAGAGGCCTGAAGCCGACATAAGCAACCTGAGAGAGATAATAGATTGACTTGAACATTGAATTGAATAAACTTTGGATACAAGTACTCTAGGTAGATATGGCAAGCAATGATTCAACCATGGTGATCTCTCCAAACCATGCTTGGTGCGCAACAGCTTCTGCTGACATGGACGACATCGTTGTTCCTTATTCCAGAAAGCGTCTTGAATTCTCACGCTTTCCTGCCTTTTGATAGATTTCAGTCCAGTGGTGACTGAATCTACCCCAGTCGGAGTTGCTTTATTTTCGAATCCGCCCGTCACTTGCGGAGCTATTCGACGTTTGTTGGACCAAAGGCCCGGCAACCAAGCGCATGGATAATCAATGCGATTATCTCGAGGAAACAAGAGGCGTTGGACACTGCGTTGCCGGCTCCAGTGGTCCTTGGCCTCTGGATCGGCGTTGTCCGGGCCTTTACGACGCTCTTGTGAGTCTCGGATGCCCCAAGTGCTCTTCAGCACGTATAATATCCGGACGCTTTCATCCTCTGGACGGCAGAATATTCCGGACGTATTCCCTCACGAGCGTCAACGCCGCCCTCACGAGATCCTCTAGTCGGCGGTCTTTGCGCTTCCTCATCCACAGAAGCACAAACCCCAGGATCGCAAGGTCCGCAAAGAGGTGCTTCATTAAAACCCAGGCAAACCATTTCGTCCAGGCCGGCAAGCTTCGCTCTTTCTTCGTTCGCCATTCTCGGCCTGATGTGATCTGCTCTCGCAGCGCCGCCACCTCAGCCGACATGGTTGTCAAGGCTTGTTCCACCTTGCGCTGCCACCGGCCCCCTTGCTGGCTCGATTGCTGTTCTTCTTCCATCTCGTCTTCGAGGTCCAGCTGTCGCTGCGACCGCAACTCGGCTTCGTCGTGCTCGCTCATGGGGCTGATGACCTTCATAGGTCCCTCGACATCGCTCGCTGGTTCTTCGTAGTGCTGTGACGCGCCGGTGGATCGATTGGCTCTGGGCGATGATAAGGAGGAGCTAGGGCTGTTATGTTTGATTTGATTCCAGACAAACTCAAGTTCGTCGACGAGGCCTTTGGCATCCCTGATAGACCAGATTAGTTTAACCCGAGGGTATCTTCAGATGTGCTGGTGGCGCTTACGGTGTTGTCGCATATCGATGCATCGTATCGACCAGAGCCTCAATATATCGCCTCTTAGACTCTGTCCGACTCAGGCCTTTCTGCAGATTCCATGCATCCCACTTGTCTTTCTCACGCTGCAGGTCGTCGGAAGCCATTCCCGAGGCGACAGTTGGACGCTCCATAACGCCATCCACATCGCCCTCCATTGCCTGCTTATAGAGTCCATAAAGCCTCAGTCGGTCGGTCGGTGGCGGCCGTGACGCGCCAGTCTTGGGAATCTTTTTTACGGTGTTTAGAGCGTGCACAAACACGCGATCTGTGTTCTCACATCAGCCATTGCGATCCATCTTTGGGGTGTCAATTCCCCGGATTCGCAAGGGTGCATGCAGCCGAAAGACCCGGCACGGAGTTGTAGGCGCGACATACCTACTGAATCCGCCATATTGGGCGGCTGTGTCGAAGAAAGCAGCCGACTGCTGGCCACTAGCGAGACTGATGGAAGAGAATAGCAATAAGGTTGAGGTTGAAGTTGAGTTACCGGATGTCCTCTATCGGGGTTTGGGCTGTCCGAACCACGGCTTGCTGGCCGAGATAGCCCCACTGACACCAGATAAAGCGCGGCCTAGGAAAACAATAGCCCGAGCTCGTATTAGAGCTGTAAACAAATTGAATATTGTAAGAAGAAGAAGGGAACGAGATCCTGTGAGGCGAAAAATACCCAAAACGCCTATCCGCCGGATCCTATGACTCCATTGGGAAGAATGACGAGAGCCCTCGGGTATGTGAAGGCAAGGGAGCAGAGCTAACGACTGATGAGGGGAGGAAGCGATGATGATGCTAGCTCTGAATTGCGGAGGCCGTTTATCGGCAAACCGATTTGACCTCGGCGCGGCGCGCGCACAAGTCGGGGACGCGGTTACAGAGCCCGGCTCCACTGAAGGAGTGCAGCCCCAGGGGGTTCGACTGGGGATCCGGGGCATCAAGTCAGGGCCTGGCACGATCTCCCAATCGGCTCGGGATGTTGATGTCGAGCCCCTGTGTTGTCTTTTGCGGCGATTGACCGAGACACGTGAAAGACAATGGGGACAAGCATCGCCAGCTCTTGTTTTACGGCTGGAGTTTGCACCCGTCTCAGCGACAATGGGATTGTGTGGCCACCTTCCGCTGGCCTGCCCTTGTGTCTCGGAAGGGTCCTTGTTAGATACCACTTGACGGATCCATCTCGGATTGACTCGGTCTTTCAGACGGGACGTTTCGTTATCTCATACGGTTAAAAGACAGCGCGTTCCTCACAATAGCCAGTGTCTATCTCCTGATATCTACTACTTACTTACCGACACAGTCTGTTACTCTAACAGTACTCGGGTATCAACTCAAGCCAGCCTTGACAAACCCTCACCTTCACACTCCCTGAAAGCAACTTTGCAACAGCCTCAACTACAGCAAATTTGACGTTGCTGCGGCCGAATCGCTCGATGCCTGCGTCTCTTCCAAGAACGCCTTCTTCTTGTTCCCATAAAGCTTCATCAGCTTTCTGTTCTCCATTGCCACCGTCGCTGCCTTGGCTCCCGCTTCCTTCTTCTTGAGGGCAGTACCAATACCCAAAAGCTTGTTCGTTTCCCCCCAGCCATCTAGGAACACCCCAATCGCGTAGAGTGGCAGCCCTAGATTCTTGTCCTTTTTCTGGCATGGCATATCCTCGTACCGAATTGTTACACCTTTTACAACAAGGAGATGGGCAAGTTCTTCCTTCGGCGAACGCTCCTTCTTAGGGGCTGCTGAATCACCCAATGCAGATTTGTCCTCTTGGTCCTTGGGAGCCGATGTCTTGCGAAGTCGTTCTGCTTGTTTGATTTGATCTTTGATGGTGCGACCCCAGAGCGCCTTGAGCCATGTCACGACGGTTGCTCGTCCATTCAAGGGATCTGATCGGACGACTGCGCCGACATATGCCTCAAAAATGTCGCCCTGGATCTTGATGACATCCTTATTTCTTGGCTTCGTTACCATCAGCTCCTCCATGGAGCCCATATCCGCGGGTAGCCGGGTCTTCCTGTCCAACTGGTACTGGCGGTAATAGTCTGCTAATGTGAGGTTGCGCACCAACTGCTCTCGGACCTGAGAGCATCGACCTGCTGGAAGGTAACCCTCAAAGGTCTGCATCACAAACTCCGTAGACAGCATCTCGAGAATGGCATCGCCGTACCACTCGAGCGTCTCGTAATTAGGTCCATGGCCGATTCCAGGGTGGCTGAAGGCAGCAATCTCGAGCTCCGGTTTCGAGATCGGAGGCAGAGGTGGTAAGTCGCTTGAAATTTCTGAGGAGGACCAGCCAGTGATGTCTGGGACGAGTGAGCCGAATGAATTTTCTGTATTGGCTGTTATATGTGGGCGCTTTCGGGTGCCTTCATCCTCTGGTGTCTCTGAGTTTCGTCGTTTACCCATCTCATCCGTAGGCAGCGCGGATCAATTATGACAGAGTAATGGGGTTGTAATGATGCTGTGATATTTTCAGGCCTCGGATTTTTTATGGGTTTTCTGAAGCATTTGATATTACTGACAAGCTCTTTATTGAGCCTCCAAACTCAGGTTTGCGCAAAAAGGCCCCTGTCGTCGCGCGGCGCGCTTGACAGTCAAAGTGCCCCACCAAAACGGTGGTGCTAGCCAATCAAAGTCGGGTTGGCCAACGTCGGCCCAGGTGGACTCCCAAACGTCGATTCAACCTCAAAAAAGTTGACAGGAATACAATTCATGTCACCAACGCCAAGATGAGTGTCCCACGAGCGCGGATACTGGATTTGATGAAGGTGAGATCATTGATTCATCCCCTACGACACCCCCGTTGACCCATTCCAGGCGCAATGCCAGGTCTTTGCGACCTCCTACAACCCCGAGGGTGTGCGCATGGGCAACAAGGTCCTGCGACAACGCCTCAAGGGCCCGGCTATGGCTGCCTACTACCCCCGAAAGACGGCGACGATCAAGGATATCAAGCGCGAGTTTGGCCCGACTCTGGCGACCTGGGATGAGGCCGAGGAGGATCGGTTCGAGTACATTGACGAGTAAGCATGGATACCGTACATCCAACGAGCAACGCAGGCTGATGGTTTGACTTTAGACTCAAGCTCCGTGGAAAGAGCGCGCCAAAGAAGAAGACGGGACCTCCAGGTATGAACATATGTTCGGCTGATGAGGACAAGCGGCTAACGGATTTCCAGCTCCCTCCGGCAAGAAGCGATAAGCGAGACGATACCTACGACGTTGCCTCCGAAATGGATGATCGCATCCTCGATAGAATCTGCTGTGTGCGTCTATATTCGACGATTGTATATTTGTACGGACTGCGTGCGGCGAAGGGTCAGAAGAGGGCAGAAGGAAAGAAGAGACATGCCATGCGGCTTTCCATGCAAGTATGTAAAACTATCTGTACCACTACTCAAAATCTATTCATACATGATCCAAGTCCGACTCCTCTCCATCGTGTGGTCTTTTTACAGCGGGTACGAGGTCCGATGATATGACATGAAAAGAGTTATAAGCTTCAAGCTGCCTGCAACAGCCCAGCATTCAACCTCTTCCTACTGTCAGCCTCAGGACGCTATGCGTTCTTGCTGAAAACCAGAAAGACCGATGTCTATACTTGTTGATCTTACTTTACTTCGGATCCTGTTCAATTAACTTAGTCGCAAAACATTAAGCCAACTACTAGTATGCCCAGCTCGATCCTATCCAATTGAACGGATTCGACATCTATCTTGACCATCCATCCCACCCTCGACCATTACCACACACTCAATACCTCAGTTGAAGAAGCGAATCCTTCTGACACTGCCGAGTTGCAGTGCTCACATTCCATTTCCTAATCCCTACCAGCCCCCAAGCTGACTTGCACTGTGACTGCCACCTATATTCGATACTACCTGTCACTGGGAGCGGGAGGTGCTTTAGCGGCCATTCTCGTCGGCCGGTGCCAGTTCCCGTTTTGGCGTTCCTTCCCAAGTTCCTGCCGTCCCTCCCTCTGCATTGGCCCTGCTCAAATTTCCCGTCAGTGAATAACAGCCTCGTCTGCAGCCATCTTCTCTTCTCTTCTTCGACTCTTCACCTTCACTTTCACCCTTCTTCTCTTCACTCCCACAACCCTTCTTGACTCGGATCTTCAACACATCTGCACACTCTTCTTTGTCTCGTCAATCGTTTCTTTGTTCGCACTCGCAACCACGATCACTTTCTGCGGTCTACTTGACTCCCAACGCCTCGACTGTGTTTCGCAGCATCATGTCGACTTCTGAAGCTTCTGCAACGCCTCCGGACAGGACCGTTTCTGTCCACTCTAGTATTCTGCAGAGTGACAAGGCTAAGAGAGCTGGCGGCTCGCCATCTCACCCCGTCTCCATCACCGTGCGTTTCTGTTTCTGCATTAACATCGCCCAGCGTTTTCCTCCTACCGGGAACTACTAGCATGCTTGGATACCAGACGAATGACTTAATACACAAAAGCTAACCCAAATCACAGCACGAGACAGGCCCGAATACATCTACGAAAAAAAATGTCACCGCTTTATCTACGTCTAAGCTGGCGAACCAAGGTCTCCCAAAGGTTATTTTTGCCCATGCATATGCGTAGTCACCTGATTACTGACTATGTTAGAAGATGAAGATCAGTCATGCGCCATCGACCGTGGAGGATGTATACCCAATGGATAAGCTTCTCGCAAAACTGTCAGAGCAGCAAGCTGTTCTGAACCAGCAGAACGAAGCACTCAAGTCAAGCGAGGACAGCATCGCGTACTCCAGGGGTATGGACCATGCATCTTCGAGCAACTCTCTTCCAGTCACTCCTGCCACGGATGCTTTCCCAAGCACCGCCCCGACTACCCGCCCGGCTAGCGCTACACTTGAAGATGCTCGTGTCGAGAATGAAGAGGTCATTCGACTGAAGATGCAGCTCGCCCAGGCCCAGAGTGAAATCTCTAAACTTGACCAGGAACTGGCTGAGACTCGTTCCGTGAAGCCAGACCCAGAGGGCCCTCCTTTCGGCTTTCGAGGCCCTGCATATGGCCCCCATGAGAGTGCTTGGGGCTCTCCAGAGGATACACAGTCTGATACTAGTGATGCAATGTCTGCCACAACCTTCAGCCGCACTCGGGGGATATGGGGAAACTCCAAGACTTCGTTTGTCAACAGTACCTCTCAGCCTCCAGCTTCCGAGCCATCTCCAGGCACTTGGTTGGGAGGCCGCGGCTTTAACCCACCTTACCCAGAACCTACTCCATATCCCATCATGGATGGTTTCCGAGGGGATCGCCTTACTCCGGACCTCGAATTGCTACGTTCGAACCAGGGACGCCGAGGCAACCGCTACGACAGCCGTTTCAACTCGCCCCAGCCCTTTGGACCTGGTTACGGAGGGGGCTACAACAGCCCCGCTAATCAACCTGATTACATGGGAAGCCCGTTACCTGGAGCACCTATCAATGTCTCTCAAGGACTTGGCCCCGTGGGCATGTACCCGCCTTACCAGGGCCAGCCACTTGGGACCCCGCTGTCGCCACATGCATCCGAGTTCACTTCCAATGCTGGCTGGAAGAACGAGGTGAGGAACTCTACTCTAAATAATTATGTTGAGATACTAAATTGGGGGCAGGTCGTTTCGCCAGAGGATCAAACTTACCTCCCACCAACAGAACCACTCAACTATCGACGCCTGCTGGATCGCAATGTTAACTGCAACTGGAAGTACATTGTTGACAAGATTGTTTGCAACAATGACCAGCAGGCCTCTATTTTTCTGCAGCAGAAACTCAAGGTTGGCACGCCGGAGCAGAAATTTGAGATTGTTGAAGCAATTGTTGCCCAGGCTTACCCTCTGATGGTCAACCGCTTTGGCAACTTCCTCGTCCAGCGATGCTTTGAACATGGGACTCCCGATCAAGTCATTGACATTGCAGAGTCCATTCGAGGCAACACTTTGAACCTCTCTATGGATCCCTTCGGATGCCACGTTGTCCAGAAAGCTTTTGACTCGGTCCCTGAGAACTTCAAGGCAATCATGGTCCACGAGCTTTTGCGTCGAATCCCAGAGACTGTCATTCATCGTTATGCTTGCCATGTCTGGCAGAAACTCTTTGAACTCCGTTGGACTGAATCACCTCCTCAAATCATGAAGTATGTCAACGAGGCTCTGAGAGGAATGTGGCATGAAGTGGCTCTCGGAGAAACCGGCAGCCTCGTTGTCCAGAACATCTTCGAAAATTGCCTCGAGGAGGACAAGGTACGATGGCTCCTGTGATTAAATCGACATCTTTATTAACCATGTCAATAGCGTCCCTGCATTGAAGAGGTTCTCGCCAACATTGACATTGTTGCCCATGGTCAGTTCGGCAACTGGTGCATCCAGCACATCTGCGAGCATGGGGCTCCTCCCGACCGAAGCCGGGCCATTGATCATGTCATCCGCTATGCTGCCGAGTACAGCACTGACCAGTTTGCATCCAAAGTAGTTGAGAAGTGCCTCAAGATTGGTGGCGGCGAGTTTCTCGGGCGATATCTCGACCGGGTCTGTGAGGGCCGTCGCGACCGAACCCGTATTCCACTGATCGACATCGCAAGCGATCAGTATGGAAACTACCTCATCCAGTGGATCCTGAACAACGCCTCTCCTCAGCATCGCGAGATCGTTGCTGCCCACATCCGAAAGCACATGGTATCCCTCCGAGGGTCCAAGTTCGGTTCTCGAGTCGGCATGCTCTGCACCAACCACGCGGTTACCACTCGCCCTGGTCCTGGCTCTGGCCCCGGAATAGGTGCACGCATGGGTCCAGCACCACGTTACAATGGTGGCTATCGCTGAGTTCTGCACTTGGATTGCCGAAACGACGTGTGATATCGTCGGCGGCCTCTCTGCTGAATATGCGGAAACCTTCCCAAACGTCTGTCTTTCATCCTTTGTCGCTATACATGTCAAAGACCCCCTATCTGATTTCGCCAATCGTTCCACTCGTCAAGATCACGCAGAACAACCAGAATTTGTCGACCTTTCTTAAGAAACATCTTCCCACGCAAGTAATTTACAACTCTCACGTCATGCTACGCTCAGCCGGCTACCGCTTGCCTGGGTGCATTGGACACTTTATGGTTATGGATTTTGCAATATGGAGGAGACGGCAGATGCTAATCACAACAACAATCAACAACCCTCGCAGGGGTCACAATTTGCGTCTCGCCGCTCATGAGCAGTCACACTTTCCAACGTGAGCGAAACCTGCCCTTTTCGAGATGCTAGAACCATACTTTAGTCAGCCTACAGAGATCCAAGGCGGTGATTTAGGAGGGCGCCTTTGGGGGACAGGATGAGGTTACATGAAAATTGTATGTTGTTTTTTCAATGAGGAGGCTGGGGCAAGTGCCCCCCCAAGAACACGAGTTGTTATGATAGTTACTGAGCACAACTAATGCACACATCCTTCTCTACCCAAAACTCCTTGAATCAAGTGTCGTGATCTATACCTGTCCAAAGAAGCGGTCCCGCATTGCTTTTTCATGACCCTTCCGTAGTCAATTCGACCCGAATTGGAGTGAACCACGACTGCGCCTACAAAGCACCCGCCAACGCCGTTGATGCTATTGATGCTGTTGATTGGTGAGTGGACTAGGTCGACTCAATTTAGGCGGCACCGGCGGTTGAGGGTACAGCTACATCATCATCTACAGGTGGAAAGTCGGTATCGAGCGCTTTCGGAAGGTCGACGTCGGTTGAAGCATCAGCAGTGATATCCTTCTCCCAGGGTTTTCGAGGGACAGTCCGGGCGCCAACTGGTTTCACAGACTGCGATGGGTAAGCAACATTCACATTCACTGCTCGACGGCTTTTGAACAATGACTTACAGGGTCTCGAATAATGGTGTTGGGAATCTGCCGTATACCCGGCACAGGTTTGCCCTCCTGCAATAGCCTGATCATCTCGGCGAAACCCATTGGATAATTGGGCTGTCCTTCTGGGCTGGACTGAGAAGCCGCGGCTTTGCGATCCACATACAAGTCAGCCCTGGGAGCAGCCTTTTGCCAGTCCAACATAGAGGGCGAAACTGCGTTGGCCTCATCGCGTCGGTGGTACTCTTCAGGCAGGACGTCTGGGGCTTGATAGTTGGGATTATTGGCGAGCCACGCCTTGTAAGCGGCGAAATCAATGGTGACGCCAATGCGTTGGGCGTAGTAGAAGACGCGGGCGTGGATGGCCATGTCGACGAGTGAGGCTTGCGGGTTTTGCTGGGCTGGTTCACCAAGGATGGCATAGAGGCCAGACTAGAAGCGGCTTGAGGATCAATAGGAAGAGACTGTCTGAGGAGAAGGTGAACATACCATGAACATCTTGTCCTTTTTCCAGGGATACGTGTCGAAGGCAGTGAATACAGCGTTGTCGTCTTGAAGAGCCCGGATGCGGTCCGCTCCGGAGAGGGGCCGTTGCGACGGCGAGGGTGGCTGTTCCATGATGAGACTTTAAATAAATGTGATGCTGTGAATAGGTTGATTGGCTGGTCGGAATAAGTCAGTCTGCAATGTTTACGAAATGGCGTAGTTCTCATGTGAGACCAGAGAGGCTTCGTAGGATAACGGTTTTGGTGGCAATGAGAGACAGGGTGGACGTAGTATGTAGAGATGTGATCGGAGTTCCTCACTAACATGTGAGAGAATCTGGCATGGGATGTGCTGGAGGCACACGGGCCAAAGCTAGACCTATTTACAAGGTGATGAAGAACTCACATGAATCAATGAAAGGAAGCCTCGGCGGCCCTCGGATTTTGTACGCGGCACAAGGGCCAGCAGTGATACTAAAATTGAACCAAATATCTGATATTGGCCGCTGAAGGTAGAGGTAGACAGAAGGTCGGGTGCTGCTCGGCTTGTTCACGTGGGGGATCGTTATGGGTCAATTGAGTCAGGACGTGACCGTGGAGAGTGCCCCAGAAGACTCGGGATATCTCGCGATTCCCTGTCAGGCTCCCAAAATGGCCAGCACCTGCACCTTGCTATGGCTAACGTTACACCGACTTGAACTTGTGCAGACTTTTCTTTGGCGCGGCGATGCACTGTCGTCGTCAAGATGGATGAAAGTTTGAGTTGGATGTGACTCGGCTGCTAACGAACGCAGCTACCTCATCACTAATAATTAGCGACCTAGGCTCGAGCTGCGCTTAGCGCTAGCGCCAGTCTTTGACGAGGCGAGGAACATAGCGCAATCGCGGGTACCCACTCTCGACGTGGAGTTCTCCAAACGGAATAGACTAGAACTAATCACCCATCAACTTGGAACTCGTTGGACCCATCACGACCTCTCCCTCGAACTTCCCTCCCCTCCAAGTCTTTGTGGTCGTCGTTCCCTTCATCGTCGGCCGCTTCTTGACACTTCCTCGCTGGTTCCCATCGTCGTCTTCATCCTTGTATCTTGGTTTCTGCAGGCTCTGAATCAAGCTTGATCCTGAGCTGCCACCGTTCCGATGAATCGAGCCGCAGTTCGAGCCTTTCGGACGACATCCCTCTCTCCTGTCCGAGCCCTCTCCCGAACGCCGCGCCGCTGCTTCTCTGCCTCATCGCTCGCGCTCGCCCAGTCCAGGGCCAACGCCAGTGCCCACGCCCGTCACGCCCGTCAAGCCCGCCGTAACCTCGCGGGATCCGTGCCGCTGAGGTCCTCCATGTACTTCCGCCGCCTGCCCGTCGCGCTGGTATCCAGTCTTGTCGTCGGATACGGCGCCTGGTACTCCTACAACAGCTCTAACATTGCCCCCAGTACGGCCGCCGGCTCCAGGAACAGCCTCACCTCTACCCAGGCAGCTGATGTGCTGCCCACTCGGACCGTTCTTGTAGTGGGCGCCGACGAGCTTCGCCAGGGCACCATTGTTGGCGAAGGTCCTGTCTCCAAGACCACCAGCGACGACGGTCGTCGCATCGTCGAGATGCTTACCCCTGAGCAGGCGACCCAGAAGCTGCGTCGCCTCGAACAGTCCTTCTCTGTCAACCGCGGCCAGGGTGTCACCCGCTACGATTTGGCCCAGCTGCCCAGCAACGACCCCATCGAGGATGACCACGCCGAGAAGATTGTTGTCCCAAGCAGGGCTTCCGGCGTCGAGACCGACAGCAGCGATTGGATGTTCTGGGGCGTCTTTGACGGTCACTCGTGAGTACCTTTATCAGGGTTGACATGACGCGAAAGCTGGCGCACTTTGCTTACACACTTGTAGTGGATGGACTACGTCTGCGACCTTGAGAGAAAGTCTCATCAGCTACGTCGCTCGCGAGCTCAACGATACTTACAAGAAGGCTGCCGGCGACATACCTTCCGAAGACGCTGTCAGCCTAGCCATCAAGACTGGATTCAACCGCCTAGATAACGAGATCGTTCACAAGAGCGTTGAGAAGGTGTTCAAGTCTAGCTCCAAAACCGTGGCAGCTGAGCTGCTGCAGCCTGCTCTATCAGGATCATGCGCCTTGCTTTCCTTCTACGACAGCCGTAACAATCTTTTGCGGGTTGCTTGCACGGGCGACTCACGCGCAGTCTTGGGACGCCGAGCAGCGAACGGAAAGTGGACCGCGACCGCTCTCTCAGACGACCAGACCGGCAGCAACCCCGAGGAGGTTGCTCGCATGCGCAAGGAGCACCCTGGCGAGGAAAACGTTATCCGCAACGGCCGTGTTCTGGGTGGCCTGGAGCCTAGTCGTGCTTTTGGCGATGCTGTCTACAAGTGGAGCCGGGACGTGGCTTGGAAGCTGCGTGATAACTTCTTTGGTCGCAGCCCGTCCCCTCTCCTGAAGACTCCTCCTTATGTCACAGCTGAGCCTATCGTGACTACGACCAAGGTTAACCCCGAGAATGGCGATTTTCTTGTGCTGGCTACCGACGGTCTCTGGGAGATGTTGACCAACGAGGAGGTTGTTGGACTTGTGGGCAAGTGGATCGAGACCGAAGCCAATCCCACGTCCAACTCGCAGTTCGACGCTGCATGGAACAAGATCTTTGGCTCGTCAAAGACTCCGTTGCCTGTCGAGGAGAGCAAGACGGCAGGACCTGATGGAAACAAGACCCCTATCCGTCTCCAGCAATGGGGCATTGATCCCGATGCCAAGGACCGGTTTGTGGTCAAGGACAAGAACGTGGCGACGCACCTTGTCCGAAACGCTCTTGGCGGTACCAACGATGAGCAGGTTTGCGCTCTGCTCACCCTGCCCTCTCCTTTCTCGAGACGTTACCGGTAAGTCATATCTTATATCGTGTTTTACAGGGTTCTAACGATACTTTCAGCGACGACTTGACTGTCCAAGTCATTTTCTTCGGCCATGGCGAGAAGACGGGTGAAGTCACTCTGAACCTGGAGGCTACTGCTGGCGAGGGCATCAAAGCGAAGTTGTGATGTGCCAAATATGCCACTAGGCTATGATATCCATTTATTCCTGATCTTGAAAGAAACGGTGTGCACATCGCTGCAATGGAGTTTCACGGCGTTTTTTTTGAAGATTCCCTGGGGAGCGGGCTGCGTCTTCGTTAGTTTGTTATGCCTTGTAAGAATAGAAAGTTGCGATGACGGAAATCAGATACACATGGTAGCGCTGAAGAAGTTTATTCGCGGTCGTGTTTTGAAAATTACCTGGGTTGGGTGTTTATATTGCCTGCCTACCGTAGTCAGCAATTCCTCCCCAGGCTGTCTTGTGACCAGAAGGTTTAATTAATCACGGTGTCATTCTAACAGAACAGACATCCTGCGTGATACCATTCGCTAAGCTTTGCATGACCACTTTGGCCTTTTATCAATCCCGGGACTAGGTACTGACAACTCATGATAGGACGGACTACTTGAACACAGTTATATTAGTTCTTATGGTCTGGCTGGATTAGTAATAGACTGTAATAGCCAACGCAGCATATAGTTCAAGACACAACAGAATGATGTGTAATAATCTATCCGACTTGTCTCATATAGGATATCAGGTAATGCAAGATCTCCATAACGCCTTTCTGTGAGCCCCAGTCCCGCGTTTTCCATCTTCAACGGTCTATTCATAAGACTCTAGAAACATTCCATGCCAGTGGTGCCAGGAGACAGCGCTTACTCTGCTTGCGGTGCGAAAAAACAAGTGAAACAAGACAAGCACGGGTATGCATCGATGTAGATTTAGTCCTCGTTTTTGGGCCACAGAAGCTTCCTCTTCTTGAGACCCCATATCATACTTGCAAAGACCCCAATCCAGACGATGATAATGGCAACAGTCATGACGCAGGTAAATATGTGCAGGCCGTTACTATTGAAGGCTTTGCCCATAGCACCAGTTGCTGTGATCTTAGGGGCGGCAAGTTAGAGAAGTGAGACACAGCCCGGGTGAGAGAACGTACGAGCGCCGTGTTGGGGAAGACAAAGGACCACCAAGTCAGCTGGATGGGCATTCTGCTGCCAGCACGTGTATACTTCCACAGGGCACCGACGCAGACGAGAAAGAACCACATTGCGAGTCCCCATAGCCAGAGGCTGACGAGTACGCAGACGACTTTGATGATGGACGGCGATTGCGGAGTGTCCAGGAAGTTGGGCGGTAATATCGACTCAGCTTGGCTCCCTAGCTGAGCTGGAGATTATTAGTCAGGGTCGACGGTAAGCGAGGCATGGAAGACTTACCAATGCCGACAGCAGTAAAACCGAACGGACCAACTGACATAAACTGGTGAGGTAGTCAGCCGATGAGTACTGGAGCGAAAGCGACGGGGAGCTTACGATGCCAGGCCTTTGGGTATCCCGCGGGAGCTTCTGCGTCATGAGGCGGTAGATGAAGGCAGAAGATATCATAAAGGCAATCAGACAGCCAGTACCCTGGATGCCACCAGCAGCGAGAGCCATGGCCGTTGTATTGGCTGGCAAGTCATGATGCGACGACTGTGCGGCGGCAATAAGATTCGCTGCAAAGGGGGCGTTGAGGAGGAGGGGATAAGCCGGGAAGACCCAGGTTGGCGTCATGGTGTGCACAGGGAACTCGCTGCCAGCTCACAGTCAGCATCTCGGCTGTTGTATTCATGGCGAGTTTTGGTAAGTTTATGGGGTAGAAAGCACGTACAGTGTTGACCAGAGAATGAGGTAGATGAGCGCGCTCGCAGCGATGCTGAGGGCGGCATAGACCCAAAACATGACCTCCATGGTATGGAGGAGCCACACCCCGGTGTTGGGGATGCCATATTGGCAGATGTTGATCAATATGACTGCAATTCTAGGATATGTTAGTGATCTGTGGCTAGGCGTGTATGGTTCAGGCGTCCTACGAGACGACCTGTGCGCATATGAATTAGTGTGGGCAGCGTACAACGTAGAGAGCACGTGAGTGAGGCCTTACAAAAGCTGGGATGAAGAGTGACTCGAACTGGTCAGTAAAGGACTTGGTAAAGCTCCCTGGACGAAGACGAAATCGGATGGTGATGAGAGTGCAGTTGGTGAGGAAGAGGACGATGTTGAGAAAGAAGAAGAAGAGGCCGATGCCGGTTATCCAAGCTGCGTCCCACTTCACTGTCAAGTATCAGTAGAGTTGAAGGAGGGACAGGACCAAGGCGACTCTACGTGAATAGAGAACATTGGCAACGCCACCGGTGGACATTGTCTTCATAATTATAGAGTAAGCATCTCGGAAGAAAGACGGGTTGTTGTAGAAAAGGAACACACCATGGTGAAGTAGGTCCATTGGTAGCACGCAATGCGGTCTCGGATGCTGACTTTTTGATTCGACCATGTCTTTTCTTGGGACGGCTTTTCATCCGATGCGATCACTTGGTTCTGACTATCGGGAGTGACAGTAAAGGCATTGTTCATCCCAGCACTGCTGTCCAGCGCATCATCTCCGCTGCTCTCATGCTCACTGGCAGCAGCATCGGCCGCGAGGTACGACTCCTGCTGAACGAGCGGAGATCGCGGTGCGGCCGTACGCCTCGCCGAGCGAGTCTCGGGAGCCACCGGTGCAAAAGCCGCGGACGAGAAGAAGGGCGGGTGCTCCTCCGACGGCGTCTCGTAGCCCGTCGCGGACGTGGTCCTGGAGCCAGCCGCTACTACCATTGGATGACGGGGGGAGGCCATTCCGGAGGCGGGCCGTCAATCTCGTCGGCACGGCGGGCGAGCAGCTTGGAGACGCAGTAGAGGGCGACGAGGGCGCTGGGGTCCATGTGAGTGAAGGCGATGTGGAAGTAGGCGAGGTGGGCGACGAAGACGAGGTGGTGGAGAACGAGGGTGCCGAAGTTCGCGAGCGGCATTGGGCACCGGAGGGGGGTGGGACCGTCTAAGAGGAACGGTCCTTGCGCTCGGCAAATGCTGAGGTGGGCTTCTGGTGCAAGTTTCACTGATCCCTCTTGGCTGGATCGGCGGATGGTGTGAGGAGCTTTCCCTTGCCTTGGGAGCCGCCTGAGCCGCTGGTGGAGGGTTGTCTCGAGGGATCAGTTGATGCGCCAGCGTCCGAGTGTTGTTGGGGTTTTGTGAGAGGATTGGGAGCGTAATGCCTTCTAACAGTTGGCAGCGTCTATTTGTGATTAAAAGGACCGGCGCGTCCGTGTCAAGAAACAGCATGAAGAAAAATATGGCTGAATACCTTTGGTTGTTTGATGGAGAATGCTCATGGCGAATCTGCATCTCATTTCAGCGCAACCTGCATCCCAGAAGTTCCCTTTGGTACGCGCCGAGTCAGGAGTGGACGCGCGCTAGCAAGGAGCATGGGACCGTGACGTTGTAGCGCCAACAACTCCATAAGGCCATGGGAAGGGACGCCAAGCCGGGACCAAGGCAGATTGCGTCACGGCGATTACCGTATTTCAATTCTCCCGGATCCCCAGCATCTCTCGGTTGAAGCATCACCCAGAGAGAGCTCTCAAGCGTGGAAATGCTGTACCTTTCTCTTTACCTGCTCTCTGCATGTAACTCCAGTGCTGCACAACTAGTAACTAGTGGGTTAGTGACAAGAAGGCATGAGACAAGTATCCTTATCAGCCACGAAGTAAACTGATAAAATGCCATGGGCCCTCGCATTCCCAAGTTTCAGTACCGGTTCTCCCGTCTTCAAAGCATGGCCATGGACCATCGGTCACCAGCCGGAAATAAAAATGCTCGCCGGGGTTCAAGTCGGTAAAGCGTGGACCAACCCCAATCGGCATGTCAACGGGGCACGGCCGGAACAGACCCACAGTTACCCGCACGGGCACGTGATCTCTAAATGCCACCTTTCGTAGCTTTGGGAGCTTCATCTCGTTGCTGCAAGCCAAGTCGAAGCTTCAACCTACGAGCGCCTGGAAACCCGAATAGCCACATAGTGTCGACGGTAGAATTGGAACAACAGAAGCCTGGCCAATTCCGTGGAGGCATGATCGGATAACCTCAGCATCTCGGCAGCGTTGCGCCAGCATGTCTTTCACAAACGCCCCCGTAACCCGGCTTGCGGTGCTCGGTCTCGTCGCTGGCTCCATCCTCGCCAGCATCCTCGACGTGAAGCACTACTTCTACATCACTATCGACACCCACATATGGCGTTACCGGCAGTTCTGGAGGCTGTTGGTCTACCAGCTGTGCTACACCAACTCGGCCGAAGTCCTCTTTGCCACCATGTCTCTTTACAACCTCCGCATAGTTGAGCGCATGTGGGGTTCTCGCAAGTTTGCTGTGAGTTTTGAGGCTGCTCGTGTTCTCAGAAAAGTCGGCTAATGTTCTGGATCTTATAGTCCTTTGTTTTTGCTACATATGTTCTTACTGCGCTCATCCCGCCCCTCATCTCGATCGTTCTGCGACCTCTCACGGCAGGGTGGTTCAACTATGTGCCGGCTGGGCCGACTCCCATCGTCTTCGCCATCCTCGCCCAGTATCATGCCATGGTTCCGCACATGTACAAATACCGCGTTGCCACGTCCGAGGCGCCGCCCACCAACGAACCGTTTGTCGGCCTCACATTCTCCGACAAGTCGTACAAGTACGCAATTGCTCTACACCTTGCGCTGTTGCAGTGGCCAGGATCGGTGTTGGGCGCTGCCATTGGCTGGGTCATTGGCTACTCGTGGCGGGAAGGGCTTCTCCCGATTGCCCTTGTGCGCTGGCGAGTGCCAGGCTGGATGGTGGGCCTGAGCACGCACAATCGGAGTGCTGAGTTTGAGGGTCTACGACGCCGACTGGAGGGGGAGAACTCGACAACCGCGGTTAGTTCTGGAGCCCAGGACCCAGCGGAGGGCCAGGCGGAGCGTAGGAGGACAATGGGACAGCAGATTATGGATCAGGTTCGGGAGGTGCTCTAGGACCTCTTCCTTAATTTGATAGGGAGATGCATCGCAAATTGGCATTGACATAAATGAAGCTGTGAATTTGTGTGTGACGTTGTCTATCGTTGTCGAAGCGTGCGGTTGTTGAAGAATATTTTGGCCTGAACGTACAAGTGAGAAGAAACCTGGAATTATCCAATAGAAAATGACTCTGGCACTTTGCGTTCATCGGTGGGCTGCTGTCAAATAATGCCCATCCCTCACACGCCGGTAAATATAGAAACAACGGGGTTTCCGTGTGCTACGCGGATTGAGCCAGTGGAAGAGGCCGTCATGAGAAGGTGGGATTGGTAGTAGCCAAGGCGTAGTCAAAGCCACTTCAAAGCCACCTCCCAACCACGAACTGTCTGCTTTGCCGCTGTAAGCACATCAGCGACACACAGCCCGTTGCAGCATCTCACGTCGCTGTATCAGAAAGACAATGGCGCCTAAAAATAAGAAGGCGTTTGCAAAAAAAATTGGAGCAGGATCAAGCGCAAACTACTCAGCCGCGAGAGGAGTTCAATTATAGACAAGGACACAAGAACTCAGATCAATGCTCTGCCCGTGCTTGTACGATGATGCTCCATCAAGAGATACTGACGTGCATCCTATCACACCCTCGCCACTGGATCTGGCCTAGCGCCTCTACTAGGCCACATGCCTCTATCCCCATGCGGCAAAGGCCCCCATGGTCCCTTCCCCCCAGCCGCCCGCAACACCCCTAGAAGCGCAGCAATACAGCGGGGCTACCTTGCGCAGGTACATGTACGTACCCAATTGAGGCTCGTCCCTTCACAAGCTCACTGCAAGCGCTGCAACTCCTAGTTCCAGGCCCTTTTTGAGGGTCCACGCCCAAATGGACGTGTCAACGGACCTCCTTTTCTTAATGTCCTCCCCCGACCTCTCCTTTTTCCCACCCCGGCACTCGATGCATTCTTGTGCCCTCTGCAGAAAGCGACTCTGTATCCATGATCTCGAGCCTCGCCTAGGATTGCTACCGACCTTGCGCAGTTTCCAGCCTCTGCGGCGTCCAAAGCGCAACGCCCCTTTGTTGCACCCAACCTTAATTCTTCTCCCAGCTCAACCTCCCAAGGTCCAAGCGACTCGACGGCCGGTCAACCAATTTAACCACCAGCCACCGACCGAACCTCTATCTAGCCCTAATATCCTGCTCTCATCCTTCCTGATGTGGTCTTGACCAAGTCCACGCGAAATCGACCTCTGCAGCCATGAATGCGTACGCGACAGAGGGTGGCCCGTATGGGTACGGCTCTTCCAGGCTATCACCTACAGCCCCGAGTCCCAGCGGCAAGACACTCGTTGAAGGATATCGAAAGGACATCGTCACCGGTTTTGAGAAAGAACGTCCGCGTTATAATCCCGTATGTCAATTTCTCATTTTCTTTTTTGCTGGCGCACCAGGTCAATTATTCGAGACAGCTACTTACGCTTAGTCTCGTAGATGAACTCAGATCGCCCACAGAGCTCCGCACTCGTCGACCTCAAGGATCCAATCCAAGTACACCTCCTCGCCGAGACCGCGCTTTTTGACAGCAAACAGTTCGAGATCCTTTCGCAAGAGGAGGTTGACGACTTGAAGAAGCAGTGCCAGTCCCTGACTCAGCGGGTTGAGTCGACACGACAGAATCTGACGATCCAGTCAAAATACCGAGATGCCGCTACCTCAATGGCAAGGCTATACTCGCCCGGAAGGTTAGATGGCAAGCGAAGGAGCTTGTTGGGCCGGAACAGCGGCGACCAGACTCGGGCCAAGGAGGCCGAGGCCGAGCGACAGGCGAGCGAGCGGAAATGCGAAGAACTGGCAGCCGAATTGTTCAACCTCGAGAAGCGGCTGATGGAGCCACAACGACGACTTCTGGAACACACCGCAGGTATTCTCCAGCTAACGCACAAGGTCTCCAGCAAGAAGAAGGACCAGACAGCTCCCACCCAGCCCCTGAATGGCATGCCTGGGAGCCCCGAGAGCCTCTACACTTACACCCGGAATAGTATGGACCACCTTGGAGATGATGCCTACTTTGATGACAGCGAGTACCATTTCGGGCAACTTGATCAGTTTCCGCTTCCTGGAAGGGGACAGCCTCACCAAAAGCCCATCGAAATCCCTCTTAAGTCTCCCATCCGGGAGCAGAATAACCAACTCAAAGAGGAAATGGAAAAAGCTCGGGATGAAAACGTCAAATTGCGGAGCCAGACCGATTCCCTGGTCAAGTCGATCTCGGACATGGAGGCCCGGCTGGAGGACCTCAATGGTTCGCTGCGAGACGCCATTGTCCGCTTCAATCCTTCCAAGAACGACGAATACCTGGAACCGCCATTTGGAGTTGAAGGAATGGAACCTGGAGAAATGCTCAGAAACCAGATGGACTATCTCGAAATGGGCCTGGTCGCTATCGAGGCGGAACAAGACTCGTCCCACAACAACGGCAAAGCTAACGACCAAGTCGTTCATCGTATCGAGTCCCTGAACAGACAAGTCCGGGATCTCCTCCTGACTGTAGACCCTACTTACCCTGCTGCGCCTCATCCCTCTCAAAACGATATCGAGTCGCAGTTTGACTACCTCGAGGATTCTTTGCGCGCGGCCGACTCGGAACTGGAACGAGCTGTTCAGGCATCCGCGTCTGGCTCTTTGAACAACCAGGATGACGGCCAGGTCGAGACCGCTTTGATGGGTCTATGGGGTATCATGCAATCCGGGTTTGCAAAGATAAAAAAGGACAAGGAGGAGCGCCGGAGAGCCCGCATGGAAAGGGGATACGAAGACGAGGAGATCTCGGATGATGAATTCGATGTCGACGAGCCATTTACTCTTTCTGGATTTTCCAACCGTGTCCAGTGGCTTTACTCTCAGGCCACCACGCTCAAGGACCAGAAGTCGGTACTCAAGCGACAGATCAAGCAGCAGCGCGAGCTGAACAGCAAGTCGGATGCTGAAAAGGATGAGGAGCTTCAGAGGAAACAAGAAGAACTCGAGGAGAGTCAAACCCTGCTTGCTCGAGCCGAGAGAGATGTTATGCAGACTCAGACGATGCTCACTGAGACCCTCGAAGAACTTGAGAGCAGTCGTACCACTGCTAGGAACGTCGGCGCTTCAAAGAATGGGCCCGAGGACAGCGACAAGGTCGAGGCTCTTGAGGCTGACGTGAAGCGGCTCCAAAGCGATCTGGCCGGTGCAGCTGGCGCAGCCGGTGAAGCGCACGCTCAAGTTGAGGAGCGTGACAAGAAGATTGACGCGTTGGAGACTGATCTGAAGCGACTCAGGTCCGACCTTGACAACGCGGCTGCCACAGCGGCCTCGACTCAGGCCCAGATTGAGGATCGTGAAAGCAAGATTGCCGCGCTCGAAGCAGAACTGGATTATCTCGAAACTGCCCAGCATCAGATTGAGGAGCGTAATATCAAGATTGCCAACCTTCAGAGTGAGGTTGAGCAGTTACACGCAGCCCAGGTTCAACTCGAGGAACGCAACGCCAAGGTTGCCACACTCGAAGCCGAGATTCAGCAGATCAGCAATATCAAGGAACAGGTCGAAGAGCGAAAGGCGAAAATTGCTGAGCTCGAATCTGAGCTTGAAAGAGCCGGCGCTGCCGAGGCTCGCCTCGAGGAGCGGAATGCTAGGGTCGCTCACCTTGAGTCCGATATTGAGCTTCTTCAAGAGGATTTGGCCGGAGCCGCGGGAGCTGCAGGCGCTGCTCAAGCTCAAATCGAGGAGCGGAATGCCAAAATCGCAGAGCTCGAAGCTGGCCTCAAACAAGTCGAGGCCAATCTTCTCGTTGCTGAGTCCTCGAGTAAGGATACCCGCAACCAGTTGTCTGGGGTTGATTCCGTGATCGATGCCCTCAACGCACAGCTAGACGAGGTCACCAAGTCGAAGAACATGGCAGAGGAGTCCGCCAAGTCTCTACAGCTGCAGGTCAAGGAACAGAAGGAGGAGCTGGCAGCCAGGAAGAAGACACTCAAGGTTAAAGAGGACGAACTGGAGCTTCTCAACATTAACCTCATAGAGATGAAGACGGAGCTCACAATTGCCCAGGCAGAGCTGGACGGCGCTTACGGAACCCGTGCAGAACGAGCCGCCGACGTGGCTGCCATTAAAACCAGTGGCGAGGTCGTGAAGCTTCAGAACCAAGTGACAAAACTCAGGAATGAGCTGTCTGGAACCGTGCAAGAGCTGGAAGAGGTCACAAAAGAGACGCTCGGCGCTGAGCGTGAAAAGATTGAGCTCGAGAACAAGCTTGAAGAGGCTATGTCGGTCAAGGCTGGCCTCGAGGGCGAACTGACAACGCTGCGCCAACAACTCGAGACCAACATGGAGAAGGCGCGCGAGCACATCACCAAGCTCGAAGAACAGCTGGATGGTGAGCGTCTCAAAGCTGTCCCACCAAATGGTGGTACTGGCCGCGGCGCGTCTATGCTCAGCGAGCAATTCAGGGCCACCATGAGGGAGGAGAGGAAGAAGTTCCAAGAGAACATCCGGGTATGTAACACCTCCGCTAACATGTTATCACTGGGACAACAAACTAACAATCAATGCAGGAGGAGCGTGCAAGAATTCGGCAGCTCGAAGAGGAGCTCGCAAAGCTGAAACGCGCTCAGGGACCCGGCAAGAGTCCCCTGAGCCCTCGATGAGAAGCCAACGACGGAATCTCAGCCTTTAGCCCCTGAGAACGGCACCGAGCCAGACGAACGTTCTCAGTGTACAATAGCTCTTGGCTTGTCTTATCTTACGATTCTTGTTTCTCTTTCTCTGGGACGACTGGTCCGATTCTGTTGGCTTTGAAATCTGGCGCGCATGACTGGGAGTTAGTTGAGTAACTTGGGAGGTACATACATAAACCATATCTGGGGGGTCCTTCACATAGTGGATGAATCAATGACTGTAAAAATGGGCGGGAGGAGTCACGACATGGGATTACCGGAGATAGTGGAAGGGATGAATGAGGCTTGGTGTTTTTTTGGATTGGGTTGCGCATGGCAGAATGTATCCCAACAGGCTGTTTTGTTGACGCCTTTTGAATTTGCAGCATCGGCGAAAGCGAAGAGGTTGGTCGTCGTGCCATCGTGAACCAGATAGTAAAATTACTCTGCTGGAGTGTCTGCAAGCAACCTTGATTCTCGGCTTTGAACGTGATGCAGTTTCTGCTGTAGACGCAATCGTCATGTCGAGTCGAGCAGCACAACCAACCCTGATAACACGGAGCCGCCTGAGGGTAACCGCAGCTGGTTCCATATGTTGTTCGTTCCCCCCTGCTTAGAAATCAGAAATCACAAGATTTATGCGCTCATGCGCTGCAGCTGCACAGGAAAGTTTCATAAGCAAAGTGAGGGAGAGTTGACTCGCGCATGGCCGTTGGGGGGGGGCTGAAGCGTGGTATCGCCGAATTGATGCTGCAGCGGAAATCCGGGGCCGCGTGGAGCCCAAAAAGTCAATCTGACTTCATCCATTCATGAAGTTTTGGCTCAAGAGGCGATGAGTAGCGGTCTAAGTCTGGGTGAGGGACTGAGATGCGTGGTGAGAAGGAGGAGATACGTAGATGGATGACAGTCAACGGCTTGGCAAGCTTCGGGAAGAGTCTTGAGAAGATGCATGCCACAGCACAGGATGCATGTTGCTTCAGACCTGGTAACAGAGGGAGAGAAGAATCTATGGTGAGTTGCGGTGGTTAAGCTACTGCTTATGCCCTTACTTAACTCCACGTCTCATGTTGGCCAACCCTCAGTCTGGTCTTGTTAGATTCGACAACAACAGAAGTATATCTCGACGGGCATTGTCCGGCCGTAACTCGAACTTGCTTGAAGAAGGCAACCCTCTCGATCAACGCAGCCTATGGCTGTACATGGAGCTTCAGGTCTGGTTGGCATTCATCTACGTGTCGTCGAGTCATCAGTGCCACGTGTGGGTTGTCCAAAGATTCCAAATCCGCCTGCTTGTCGAGAGGCTAGAGGCTCTACTGTCAACGCAACTCAGGGGAATATACTTTCCACCATAGGCCAGCCACAAACCACGAGCCGCAGATCTGGGACCAATGCATGGCTGATAAGAAGCATGGTTGATAAGATTATCTTTCTTGTGCGATCCGAGTTTTTCACTCATCCTCGGCATTAACCCTGATAGTTTAAAAAAGTCTGACGACCAACCAAAAAAAAAAAAAATTTGAAGAAGAGGATGAAGAAGAAAAAGAAATCTCATCAGCAGCAACTCTATCGTCGACAATTAGCCATAATAATATTTAGAAACTCTCAGCATTTGTCCAGTGTTTTCTTTATAATTGACAAGCATGCAGAATGCACTGCATCACTCACTGCAGTCGTCGTGACTTTCCACGTCGAGAACTGATAACTAACTTGAGCGCAAATCGAATCATACCTAAACAGACGAGACTCCTACTAAACGAGACTCCTAGCAGAGCCAACTGATATGTTATCCAGCACAGCCACGAGAAAAAGCCGAGGTGATGTGCCGAAGGGTAACTTAGTGCTGCACAAGAACGACCGTGGCAGAAACCACTGCCCAACCGGTGAAACCGATAGGATCGTCAGGGTCCTTTTTTTCCTCCTTGTTCTCAAAGCTGGGCGAAACGGGTTGCAGGGGGGGGGGGGGG
>JADBHU010000973.1:0-21168 GCA_017140155.1 Fusarium devonianum
CGAAAGGAGATAGAAGAGAGGGAGGCGGAGCGTCTGGACCGGGGTCGGGAGGGGGGGGGAGACTAGGATGAAGGGGGGGATGAGAACAAAGGACGGGAGCGGTTGGAGAGATTGGCAGACCCGGTTCCTGACCCGGGGGGCATGTACGAATGCGCACGGGGTGACCTCCATACCGAGACGCAAACGGGGTCCATCACGTACGCTTCAGAGACCGAGACAGGGAACAATGCCAGTATCCCTTGGCGTCGGGTACAAGGCCGTCAACCTGGAAGCCTCTAGGACGGCCAGCCCCGGGTGCCAATACCTGGGCCCCCCGGGAGATCAGGGGAGTCCAGGGCACATTGGGAGACGCCCAGGGAAGGACCGGCGTCCAAGGGGGGGCTAAACTGGGTACAGCTCGCTCCCAGGCATCTTGTGCCCGCGAAGGACGGGAAATTGGCTCTTTCATTTAAGTGGGTCTGACAGATCATGGGCCCAGTCCCGTGCCTCGCGTGCCTTGCGTGCCCCCTTATTAACGTCCCCGTTAGCCCCTTGAAGTTGTTTTGACCCATCGGATGCCCCACCATCCCGGCTAGAGGCCTGTTGTTGGGCCAAGGTCCTCAGGCACAGGTCACAAGCCCCTAGTTGCAGCGCACTGGCGCAGCAGACCACTCACACCTGAACTGGGCGCCTGCTACTACGCAGTAGAGAAAACCGGACCACAGACCCCCTGTACCCTGTACCGAAAGGACATGCCAAGATGGAGAAACACGCAGTGTCCGTTATGCACGCCAAAAAAAGACGAAACGCTCGCTTGCTGGTCAAGGCGCGCCCCCCCGACGCTGCGGATCGCCCCAGAAATGCGACTGACGCCCTCTCGTTTCGCCATGAGACGGCGTGCCCTCGTTCGGTCTGCCTGGTTTTTCGGTCTTTTTTTTCCCATGCCTGTCCCTGGACGGTTGCAGGGTGGATGATGGGTGCTACGTGTGCCGCGTGCATCACCACCACAACCAGCCAACCATTTGCATAATGTCGCTTTTTGTCGTCGTGGCCATAAATTAGGATGAGCGAGTCCCCGTCTCTTGGGTCCGACGATCAGCAACAAACTTGCTCGTTGTGTGAGAGACGGCAACGTTTACGCCCACCGCTCCTGGCTCGTCGAGTCAGCCCCTTTTCACTGCCAAGCGCTCGTCAATGCTTGGCTGGCTAAGCCATCGACTGGCGCGTCTTGGCCTTGGCTCTGACTCGGCAACTGGCGCGAACAGGACATTGGGGAGTCGGTGAGCTGAGGTGGAATATCCGTGCATTCTAGAGGGCGCCAGATCTTGAACTAAATCGCGGCAGTTTGAGTTGCTTGCCATCGATTCCTGTATAAGTTAGAGTTCCATTGATCGATTTGATCATGATTACTGGAAACGCATCTCGTAAATCGCGGGCTCTCCTTGCTGGGCAACTGCCTGAATCGGTGAGCCCATGCCCACAGGCGATCATTCCGTTTCCAGAATCCAAGCGACTTACGCGGGCACAATAGAATTACCTAGGTAGTACACCGGTCTCCCCTTGCTCCGATCAACCAACACTCTGCTATGTACCCTAGTACCCAATGAGGGAAGGGAGCGAGAATCCGCAGATGTGGTTGCTTTCGGGTACCTGGCCCTAACCCCTTTACGTCCTCGTGCAAATTGAGCTAATATCAACGCCCACGCCATCGGATCAGTGGTTGCACTAATTGATCACTTTTAGCTATTTATGGCCGGCCATGCTTGACGAAGCCGAGCAGCAATCTTCGTCTTCGAGTCGAATAGTGACTCGTACAGCACACTGCATATCATGCTATGTTGTTTCTAGTTTCAATGTGACAGTTTGGCCTCATCTCGGTCGCACCTCCGTGTCCAGTTGCAAGCGTACGTACATGTACCTAGGGTACGCATGAGATATAGCTGGAACTCGCCGCTGAATGCGTCTGTAATTGCTTTTATCGATCGATCCTGTCATCAGGTCCTAAGTCGGCAATGCCGTACATTTGCGATGCATCTCGTCCGCTACATATTCTCCATGTAGCATGCGGCGCAATGTGAAAAAAGCAGATTATCCCCTCGCCGGATGAGGGCATTTGTGAGGTATTTGGGACCCGTTGCGGACGACAATGCTGCACTATTGTTTCCAGAGCCATCTCCTTTGTCTTCCAATCCAACAACATCAACAACCCCTGTCAAGCTGTTCAAGCTCCAAGGAACAAAGAACACGAGACATCTCCACCGTTAAATGTCGCTTTTGCTTTGTTTCTGTTTTTTTGCCTCTTTTTTTCCCAAATGCCTCTTGCTGCCTTTCCGCCTTCTAGTCAGTCTCGGTAACTCTTCGTCCTCTCCTTTTATCTCCGATACTCCACCCTGATCCCTTCCCTTGCATCGAGCTTCCATCGAAGATATCTAGGGTAGAGGAAGGGTTACTTGGCCTTTGGCGTCGCTATCGCCGACGGTTTCATGCAGCATACGTCAGCACCTAATTACGTCCCCCTGCGCAGCAGAACTGGCAATCTCATCTCTTTCGTTCTACAAAGTACAGTATCATACCATGGATCCCCAGCTCCTTGGTCAGGGTTCATTAGCATGGAGCTTGGCGATAATTACTATGACCATGTTTTGCTGCCGTGTTTGACGCGTTACGTACAGTGCCATTAATTGTGAACCTGAGCCTGTCCCACGATGGTACCCAGTAACGGGTTTGGTCAGTGACGTTCATAACTTGGTTGATACCTACGTATCCGCTTCCATGTAGTTGCCTTGCCCTTCTGTCGCCGGACGCGTCCTTTCTATGCCGCGCTTGTTCCAGAAGCTTGGTTGCTGACTGCGGCATGATATGTCACGTTGCCTTTGCCAAGGTCATGCGTGGATCGAGCCCTTGGATGTGTATGGTGGTCTGGAATTTGGCTGAGTGTGTCAGGGTTGGTTGGTTCCTCGTGACCCCCCAAATTCGGCACCCACGAAACATCTTGCCTCGTCTCAAAGTTAGATGTGCCGGCACATGCAGCTAGATCTGGTCACGAGGATCATGCGTGCGTTCTTTTCCACGTATCCTTAGAACGAATCCCTCGCATCCCCGTCCCCATCATACGTGCTAATACCGTACCAACTTTTTCGCTGGCATTGAATCTCCGTCAGCGTCTCAATTACAAAGCTCGGCTCACTTGTAGTTCTAGACGCCAGTGGCCCGAATCATCGTTGCTGATTGACGGGTGCCATTGAGATGGGCCGATTTCCATTCCTCTGATGCATTGTGTCTCAGCACCCACCTTTGGCTCTTGGGGAGTGTGTCATTTCCAAAGTCGATCCCATTCCTGAGTTATGATCTAGATCTCAAAAGAGGCCGCCCTCGGAGTATTCTGCCGGTCGTCGGTTTCATGTTTTTATTATCCGATGCTGTGTTGATGGGGGGTCGCTTGTATATTCTCTTGTTTTAAGTACGCACATTGGCTGTGAATGTTTGATAACACACCCTATGGAGCATCACTATTGCAAAAGCGCATACAAGCGTGAGCACCAACTCGACGGTGAAGAGACGACCAGCATCTTATTTCCAGGTCAGTAGCGAATGATGATGCCGATAAACATGTAGATTATATATTTTCGCTTCGAAACTCAATGCCATTGATCCTACCCTATACCATGTGCGCATCTGTTTCAACTTGCTGGAATCAACCATACACCTTAGTCTTCTAGTAGGTATGATGCCCATTAATTCTGTTGGCCTCGTTCCTCCCGCTTCGCTTTTCCATGTGTTTACCCGAGAAGATTGCAACTGCGACCCTTGGTTATTTTCGTAATCTGCCAGAACTTCCATCTAAAGCACAGTGATTGTTGAGTTACAATGATGTTCGGCTTCCTCAGCAAATCAGCCAGATCACGAGTCAGTATTCAGGATCCCGCACATCAAGCAAACCGAGGGAAATATTAGCTTGTCATCACGTCATTGGCGTCCGAGCCAGGAGAAACAGTTGAGTTGATATGGCGACTCATAGGCGACATGCGGCGACACTTGGCTGACCAATGACAGCGGAACCGACTACGAAGATCTAGGATTATGGCAGACCAAAGAACACTGTATGTGTCGGACAATGGAATGCTTAATCTGATCACAGCGGACTTGGCATCGCCTTTGTGGTTCGCGGCCCGATTTGTTTCATATCTGCCTCGAAGACGGAATGAGCTGCTGGGGCGAGACCAGCATGGCATCACCAAGATCAAAACTCATGCCTCGCGGGTTCCGGGTTGGACAAAGGCAACAGCCTAGCCTGCTCAAGTTACCTCATCACGGAACTTACATATCCATTAGCAACAGGCAGACAACAGTGCCACACTAGCTTCATAATGAAAAGGAAGCTCGATGGCGTCTTGTGGGAAAAGAACTACCGGAGGGACTAGATTATAATGTGGAGTATTGATGACTACTACCAATAAGTTTTAAACGGATCTCGGTATGGAAGCGCGTGGTCAACCTAAAGACTACCCCGGAGCATAGAGAGGAAGCGTAAGCCTTGAGCTTTCTGAACAACATATGCTCAGTGCCTCAAATGCCCCTTCAACTACACCCAGAGCCTAAGAAGCCAGCCACCCAATGCCACAGAGAATGATGCACCGGGATGCACCGGAGCATTGTTACAAGCCACAAGCCAGCTGCGGCTTTGAATCCAATACCTGCAGCTTCCTCCAAGAAACGTCACGATAGCACTCGTATTTCATGCAATGAGGCTTGTTGGTGTGGCCTGCAGCCAAAAGAATAGCACACCCAGGCAAGCCGCTTCCAACATATGTACCTGAGTACACAGTGGTAAGGGAAGCCTGCTAATCAAAGTGCTCTTCAGCTTGGCATCGATAGGTAGGCATGTCTCACCAGCCTTAACGCATTTAAAGAGAGGCCTTTCGGAGTACTTCCCCCGAGGTGGATATTAGTAACATCCAGCCAGCTTCGACGTCCGATAGATAGAAACGGAAACAAACGTTCATATCTGGGTTGGCATCGCGGATGGTTCCGAGACTGGCGGATCGGGGTCGCACCACCAAGAGACAGAACGAGATAACCAATAGTATGCGCCTGGGACGATGACCGTGTCGAGGCGCGATCTATGAAACTGAGGCGGTGATTAGCCTGCAGCACTAGGGCACGGCATCCCGCTCTCCCGTCTACTATGTACAAGCCTATGCACAAGCAGTCCAGCGATGAGATCATGGAGATGGTCTCTCTATCCTGTCCCGTCCAGAATCTTACAAACACAGGCGGGCACAGTACGGTAGGCGCCGCGCAAGCCTGATTGTCTCGCAGCCACAGCAACAAACGGGCTGGGATTGATGTGATCACTGTGACGCTGACGGTGATTCGAGGCGCTTGAACCTCCCATTCACTGCTTGGGACGGGTTGTTTGATCAGATCAGCACACGAACCTGCCGCGTTCCGAGCCACCTTTGGTGCTATTGAATTGCTAACCCATTGCTAGAAATGGTCAACCCCGGGGCTGGCTTTGATGAACGCAAATATGACCAGGTTGATCCGGCGAGGGTAGAAATGCAGCATAGTACGTTAGGTGTCATCGTGATGGGCATGACAAGAACTCCAACATTTCATCGAGGAAATGCCGCAAAGATCTCAGAATGCGCCGCCGTTGCTGCCGTGGCGTCGCTGACAGAGGCGACCTAGGTGGCACACTGTGGCGCATCCTTCAAGCCCACCTTATCCACAACATCTCTTGACGCTTCCCGGTTTTTGGACGTTCTAACACGAGCTGTTGGGACTGGGGAAGTACAGGAAATGGAGGGAGGGACGGTAGCAGGCGTGGCGGAGCACGGGGGCTGGGAGGTGAGCAGCTAGGATCAGCCACACCAATATCTCGGATGGATCCCAGCCTCTCACACAACTGAACGTCAGGACAGCAAGAGGTGCCACAGTATGGGCTAGGCTGCTGGGCTTGGGGCCTTGAACTTGCGAAAAGGCCCCATTATTGCAGTGGGCTGGCATGGTTGGGCACGCTGGTTTTGCCTTGATGCACCGCCACTTTCATCGCTCACCCGAGGGAACCTAAGCCAAGCCAGGGTTTGGTCGAGCCCGAGCTGCGCCTCGCCCCGGCAGGACGCTTCTGCTGCTGAGGCATAGCCGCATAGCGTTCAGCTTGGTAGCCTGGGTAGAGAGAGCTGAGGATGACGCGCTGTCAGCCATCGGTAGAAGATGGATGGCCCTTCTCAATAATGCTTTGTAGTTGTCTCAATACTGGCTGGGAGGCGAGGACTAAGCCATTGGCAATATTGAGTTGGACGCTTACACTTGTCCTCATGTCAACGTAAAATCGAAAGTTACAAACTTCAGCACAGACGGTTGGGAGTGGGTGGTGTGGTCGAGTCGGCTCTTTCATTAAAGTGTTTCCTGTTTCTCTCGTTACCAACGATCCGCCCCTCAACTTGCGATACAGCAGTGACATGCCGCCTCAACTGTGGAACCTGTTTGCCTCGTCGACTTGCTGCCTCAAAGAAGCTTGGTAGTGGGGTATCTCATTGTATACTTCCACTGCAAGTACCGACTTGCAAGGCCAGGAACTCCACTCTGTTCCGTTAGTAGCAACTGTCGTCATTTCGCACTGCCCGTATTCTAGGTACTCACTTGCGAGTAAGGCAGGTAGTAAACCAGGTTCTATGAGGCCGTGAAGCGTTGCGGCCCCGGACTTTGCATGCTCTTGTTAAGCCTGGATCATCATGTGAAGCAGCTTAGTTGTTTGGAAGAGATGAAAAGACGAGCGAGAGGACTAGCCATTGAACCACCTGCGATGCTGCCATGAATGGACGCGAATCCCCTTGGTTGAAGCAATACGCCCGCTCCCTCGGGATTGGCAAGCGGGTTCAACTGGATGGCCGACTAAGGCAGTAGTGCTTGCTGTTTCGCAGGGCAGGAGAATACTCCTCGCCAAAGTACTTACTTCAAACCAAGGGCAATCAATAAATTATAGTGCCTCCCCCGGTATGTTTCTAGTTTGTGGCTCATCCCCAAAACGTACTTGCAACGCGCGCTTCTTTCCGCTTTCGCACTGCTCGGCTTTTTTTGGGCCATGGTTTGTCCCCTAACCAAGTACGCGTTTCCCCTTTCTCACTCAGTTCTCACCGTCTACCGCGTTCCTGGTGCGTTGTTGTGGTCCTGTGGCTCAGGTCGGCAGAGGCATCTACAGTACTTTACCTACTACTATACCTACTAGGATGGAATACTAAGACATAGACCCTGTCTGTCACCCTGGCTGTTGTTTCCTACCGGCTTATGGGGCTCCGACTCACCCAAAGCCTTCCAGCCTGCCAGGTTGCGCAGCTGACAGGGTGCGTACTGGATCGACCACGGCCGGCAGGTTTCGCAGGGCACTTGCAGGGACGATTCCACTCCAAAGCCCAGTCCTCAGTGAAGGAACCAGCCCGGCAGCTGTCAACAACCGACTGACACACGCCCACACACACTTGGTCGTTCCCTCTTGCGTACCCCACTCGCGCAAAGCCCCCCTCCCGACCGTCCAATCACGCCGGGCCGCCCACTTGCCCACTTTCACTCGCGCTCTCTATCGCCCGTCTTCGCCTCGCAGCCCATCCTCTCCCACCGGGCCGCCTCGTCCACTTCCAGCACTTGCCTGGCCTTTTACCTTTTACCTTTACCTTGCACAATTCTGCCTCTTGGTGCAGCATCGTCATTGTCATCGACCGCCATCGCCGGTGCCTCTGCGCTTCTCAACCCTTCCGCCGTTTTCCTGCTTTAAACCGTTGTCCCTGCACGTTCCTGCTGGCTTCTCGAGCCTCAATTCCAGCTTCTGCATTCGTCGCCTGAGCCACTCACTGCCCACAGCGCGCATCGCTCGCCGGCTCGTCACTCCCGTCGCCTCCTCCACCTGGGCAAAAAATATCAGCTCTCGCCACGCTCTCCAGCCACACATCCATCTGCCCCGACATGTGCCTTTGACCCAAGGCTTTGGCGACATCGTGCTTCCAAACTGACTGCATGTTGAATCATCTCTGCTTTTCAATCTATCAATCCTAGGGCTGCTAGCCGCGTCTATGGCCTCGGACGCCTCCGCCTTCACCGCGACCGACGCTCCGCCCGTAACGCGCTCAGAGGCGACCCCTCCCGCCGTCATCCCTTCAGAAGAAGCCGCCATCAGGCTGCTCAAGCGGCCTCGTTCACCCTCTCCTACGTCTCCGCGCTCTCTCGCCTTACATACCCAGGGTATCTTGGCCCTTGGATCTCCGGCCAAGTCGGCCCGTCTAGCCCTCGCGTCCAGCAACACCCCCGCGCCTTTGACGGCTGCTGCCGCCCTCGAAGACGAGCGCCGGCGACGCGAAGGCGGCGACGGCGAGGACGGCTCTCAAGTTCCTGCGCCCACGAGCGATAATCCGGGTCACCGAGTTCTCGCCTCCCTCATGTCTGGAGCAGTACAAGTCATGAGCCGCCCCGTTGACGCGCCCCAACCCGCGCCTACAGCGGCCATGGAAGCGTTGCCAAAGGCTCAAAACCCTGTGACGCTGGCGCAAACCGCGACCAGCCAGGTTGAGGAGCAGAACGTGACTAGCCCGCAGAGCACCACCAATGGTGTTGCTGGCGTTCAAGTCACCGAGAGTCCGGCTCCGATGGACGTCGACGCCACAAAAGTCGATCAACAACCGCAACACTTATCGCAACATTCATCGCAACAGGTTGTCAGCCAAGAGGAGAGACACCAGCCTGGCTCACTGTCGTATCCTGGATCCCTCCAGGCCACGGCCAACCTGACAGACACCCCTGCTCGGGGGATGAGCTTTCCTATGCCAACACAAGGACAGACATCACCCACGTCTGCATCCAAGAAACACAAATGTCCTTACTGCAACACTGAATTCACGCGCCATCACAACCTCAAGAGCCACCTCTTGACCCATAGCCAGGAGAAGCCCTACGTGTGTACTGAGTGTCAAATGCGCTTTCGTCGTCTCCACGACCTAAAGCGCCACGGCAAGCTGCACACCGGCGAGAAGCCTCACACTTGCCCCAAGTGCGATCGCAAGTTTGCTCGTGGCGATGCGCTGGCTCGCCATTCCAAGGGAGCGGGGGGTTGCGCGGGACGACGGTCGAGCATGGGCAGCTTTGTCGACGACAACGATCTTGAAAACAGCATGGCTGACGGCGACGATTCAGCCATGTCCGGGCTCGCCTACGACAACCCTGATGACGATGAGTTGAGGCGACAGAGTCTACCTAGCATCAACGCTCAACACGTTACTGGGGCGCACGCTGATGGTTATGGCGCTCATGCTCGGACCTATCCGCCGCCTGGCGCGCGACCTGGAACAGGGGGACTCTACCCGCCAAATGTGACACAGAACCAGGCGGGCTCCAACGCCTCGCAAGGGTTGGGCAACAATGTTGCTGGCCACACTTCCAACTCTAGCATCTCATCAGTGCCTGCCACGGCTGCAAATGCGAACATGTACTCTCAGACAGGAATAACAGAGAGCCCCAAGCCCTTGAGCCCGGGTCAGGCTGGCCACGATGCGAACAATGTGGCACGCCAGCGATCACCTAGCCTCACGCAACAACTCCAGCAGCAGCAATATGGACGCCGGACGTCAGACCTTCAATCACCGCACAGCACGCAGTCTCGTCCCAAGCTTCCCGGCTTATCGCACCCTGAGTTTGCCGCGCCCGGTTCGGCCGGCTTCTCGCATGCTCGGAGTGGGAGCGGCGCGCAGCCGGTCAACGAGAGCGGCAATATGTTTGCGCAGAGTGATCCCAGTGTCTGGGCATACATTCAAACTCTGGAGGAAAAGGTCAAAACGCTGACTGACAAGGTCTCCTCGCTGGATCATGTCGTTGCAGACCTGAGGCATCAAATGGACACTCGCGACGCGGCAGCGGCGGCGGCAGCTATGAAAGCGTAGCGCGTCGCGACGTGATGTGACCGGACGCGACAGTTGTCGCATTACAGTTTTCTTTTAGAATGCACAAGGTACTGAGACGACCTTTGTTGTTTTTTCCTTGTGAGAGTCGATTTGGCATGGTGCTCAGGGAGGCGTTATGGGTTTTATGGGGGTTTTGGTTTCAGTGGACGGTAGGGACCTCCGCGTCAAAAAGAAAGGCCATGGGATGTTTATGAAATGGTTGTCGTATTGTTACTGTACCATATACACATTTTCTGTTGCTTGCTCAGATAGTATGCCTCGTGGTAGTACTCGAGTGGAAGGTATGAGATAGTCTGCAAAGTCATGATACTTTGTATATAGAGAATCGTCCGAGCTGGTTGACTGTTGAAACATGAGACATGTGAATCTGTGGTCTGAGATCGTAAGACTTTCTTAGCTATAGCTCAATGCGCGCAATCCGGCCCATTGAAGATAGCCACGGTCTTGGCCGATAACAGCAGAGTGCTATGATGAAGAGCCCCTCTCGACTTTACCGAGTAATCACATCTGAACAGTGATAAAAGGATCACAGGATGTGCCGAGGCTGAAGACTGGGAGCTTCTGGGTTGACACAGACCCAGATACTACTGTAATTATCAACGTACTAATTACGTACCCTGGGAAAGCTGCCCGCAAGCGGAGCTGGTTTGCCGGATCAGGATAGAACCTTCTGACTTCACGTGTCGAACTGGAAGCTGAACGGGTGCGACGTCATCGCCTGGCCCACCTTCTTCCACCAAAGCCGTTCGTCTTGTACGTTATGGCTGCATACGCGCCGGATCAGAACTTTGACTTTTCCTCTACCATTCCTCGCCATTCGCTCCTCTTTACCTAGTACCGACTTGTTGTGTGACGTGGCTGTGCGTCAGCAGCTCTTTCCAATTCGTACATTTGGCGCCTGTAGCCCACTTCAACCAACCCTTACCTGTTGACCCCTCCAACTCGAAAGAACACCTCCAAAGCAGGCGATAATTTTCATGGCGAGCCCCGAGGTCAACGGCAATATGCCGGTCGAGATTGGTGAGTCCATGCTTGTCCTTGATGCTTGTCATTCGTGTCGTCTGTAGATCTGTGATGTCGTCTATGCGAGCACCCTCCAAGCTGCCCCTGGGCGGGATCTTCTTCACCTTCAAATTGAGCTAGGAACGTACTCGACTTCTTGATGCTAATAGATCAAAAGCGCTGCAATCGGACGAGACAAACGAGAAAGTGACAACCATTCCCAACCCGCAGAATGAGGAACCGACCGAGCCGGAGCACCCGGAGCACCCGGAGCCCCAGGAAGAGGACGGCGGTGCGGATATCGTATGCCACCTCATCACCACACAGCTGGATGTCTAATAGCACGGTCTACTGACAGTTGACTCCAGGAGTATCTAGAAAGGCCACAAATGCCGGAGCGCGCTTTTCAATCAAGCATCTCTTCTAGCAATGGCGAGTTCGACGACAACACACTTTCTCCAGCCAACGGAGCGACTAAAAGCTACGCCGCCGTTGTTGCCGACAGAGACGATAAAGACGGCAGAAACGGCCAGGACTGGACTTATCCAAAGCTGCCCATCGTCGGCCAGACGCAGGGTCACAGGTCGGGAGGTTGGCGCGCTGGAGGTATTCGATTTGCGCCCATGCGTGTACCCATGTACCGGCGATGGCAGACGGCCGCAGTCCTCTTCCACTGCATGTCCATCATTCTCTTTGTCTCCATCTTCTGGATGATCTGCGCCAATCCCCTTGCCTGGCCGATTCTTATTCCCTATCTCATCCACCTCACCTTCTCGACTGCGGCAACCAACGGCCGTCTATCGTACCGCTCTGAGTGGTTCCGCAGCTTGCGACTGTGGAAGCTTTTTACCGGATATTTTCCCATGAAGCTGCACAAGACGCATGACCTGCCAGCTGAGAGGAAATACATCTTTGGTTATCATCCCCACGGCATCATTTCTCATGGAGCTTGGGGCGCCTTCGCTACCAATGCCCTAGGGTTCAGGGAGCTGTTCCCTGGCATCACCAACACATTGCTCACGCTTGACTCCAACTTTAGGCTCCCTTTCAACAGAGATTGGATTCTGGCAATGGGCCTGCAGTCCGTCTCCAAGGAGTCAATTTGGAACATCTTGACCAAAGGTGGCCCCAACAACGACGGCCAAGGCCGCGCTGTCACTATCGTTGTTGGCGGAGCCCGAGAGTCACTCGAGGCTCAGCCCGGATATCTCCGCCTGATTCTGAAAGGGCGCAAAGGCTTCGTCAAGATGGCGCTGCGCACTGGAGCCGACCTAGTCCCCGTAATTGGTTTCGGCGAGAACGATCTCTACGATCAGCTGAGCCCCAAGACGCACCCCATTGTTCATCAGATCCAGATGATCTTCCTCAAGGTCTTCAAGTTCACTTTGCCCGCGCTTCACGGCCGAGGAGTGCTCAACTACGACGTCGGTCTCATGCCGTACCGCACACCCGTTAACATTGTGGTTGGACGACCGATCCGTGTTGAGAGAGCTCACGGGCCCCAGCCGGCGCAGCAAGATATTGACGAGCTGCATGAGCGCTATGTTGAAGAGGTTGAGAAGCTTTGGGAGGCGTACAAGGATGAGTTTTCTCCTGAACGTAAGGCTGAGATGGAGATTCTCTCCTAGTCTTGGAGGGCTACTCGCCCTCTCACTCTGTTTCAACGGCTATGGGAGTTCTAAATTGAGTTTTTATTTTGTCTGGTCACGGAAAAGGATGCTATCTCGGGTCTGAAAAGACCTACCAGCTCATAGAGTCCATCTTATTATTCGCATGCTTCCAAAACCTTGGCCCGCCTTTTGTGACAGAGGCCGCCGTGGATAGAGCCCGTTCCAAACCTACAAATGGAGAGATAGGTCATGAGAAATAATAGATTGTTTGTTTACGAGAATCATTCTATATCTATACTAGACGTGTTACATATGGACATAGAATTGGGTCACATGATTGCGCGCTCCTAGTCTGATTAGCGTAGCGCGTCGAGCCGCGTCACACAGTACGGGCCCGAGTAAGGTAGAATAGAATCATGCTCCCCAGATCAACCTCACAACCGTTCAACTTTTCCAATTCTCTTATTCCAACTGCAATCAAGCTGTAATTTGAAAACCTGGACTGTGCAATCCCAACTAGCCGTCCCTTGTACAATGCCTCGCACATCGCTGCGCAACAGGCCTGCAGTCAGCTACAACGAGGATCGCGACGACCACGACGAAATGCCCAAGGTGACCAAAGCCGTCGCGGCCGCGGCCAAGACCATTGAGACGACAAAAGGCGCTGTTACCAAGGTCGTGGCCAAGCGAAAGGCTGAGGTCGAGGTTACTACTGGGGCGCAAGTTCCGGAGGCGAAGACGGCCAAGAAACGCAAGACAAAGGCAAAGGCGGAAGATGCTGGGCCACTCGCGGATCGAACAGACGCCGCCTCGCTCAAGCCCGCTATGCACATTGGTGCTCACGTCAGTGCCGCAGGAGGTTAGTAGATGCTTCTTTGCAGCTCGTCTCTGGGATGTTGACCAACCATGGCTCGCAGGAGTCCAAAACTCGGTCACCAACGCCGTCCACATCGGTGCGAATGCCTTTGCGCTCTTCCTCAAGTCCCAGCGCAAATGGACCAACCCTCCTCTCGACGCCGAAGCCAAGAACCAGTTCATCTCCCTCTGCAAGGACCACAGCTATAGCGCTGCCGAGCACGCCCTGCCCCACGGCTCATACCTGGTCAACCTCGCGCAGGCGGACGCGGAGAAGGCGGACCAAGCATATACGAGTTTCGTGGACGACCTCGCGCGGTGCGAGCAGCTGGGCATACGGCTGTACAACTTCCACCCTGGGTCGACGGGCGGCGACACCAAGGCGGCGGCTATTGGGCGGATCGCGGCGCAGCTCAACAAGTCGCACAAGGCTACCAAGACGGTCGTGACGGTGCTGGAGAATATGGCGGGCAGCGGCAATGTCATCGGCTCTACCTGGGAGGATCTCAGAGACATCATCGAGTTGGTCGAGGACAAGGATCGAGTCGGTGTTTGCATCGACACCTGTCACGCCTTCGCCGCTGGCTATGACTTGCGGACACCAGAGACGTTCAAGAAGACGGTCGAGTCCTTCAACGACATTGTCGGCCATGAGTACCTCAAAGCTTTTCATCGTCAGCCTCCCCCCTATTCCCCTCTCTAACTAGTTGCATCTCAGCTAAGCAGACAAACCCTTTATTAGTAAACGACAGCAAAGCCCCCCTCAGCTCCAACCGCGACCTCCACGCCAACATCGGCACCGGCTTCCTTGGCCTGCGCGCCTTCCACAGCATCATGAACCACGCGCCCTTTGCAGGCATGCCCATGGTTCTCGAGACGCCCATCGACCGCACCGGCCCGGACGGCAAGTCTGTCGAGGACAAGAAGGTGTGGGCCGATGAGATCAAGCTCCTGGAGCGGCTTGTAGGGATGGACGCCGAGAGCGAAGAGTTCAAAGCGCTGGAACAGGAGCTTCACGCCAAGGGGGAGGCGGAGAGGACGAAGATACAGGACCAGGTCGATCGCAAGGCGGAAAAGGATGCGAAGAAAGGAACAAGAGGGAAGAAGGGCGCAAAGAAGGGCGCAAAGAACGCGGCGGACATTGAGAGCGATTGATGAGATGTAATGAATGACGGACGACGGCGTATAAGGCTCTGGGAGGTGCAGACAACGTGCACCATTGAACAACGAGCAACATCATATTCTGATTACAAGAAGAGACTGTAAATGCTGTATGTAATAACAAGATGAAAAAGATGCATAATAACAAAGTATCTATCTGTCCTATCGACGGGTATTCTCATCATGCGTACGAACTTTCCAGGGCAAAATAAAGATGAAGAACAAGAAAACAACAGCCAACATTAACAGAGCCATCCAACGGCCCTTTTCTGATATCATCCGACGCCAGAGGCATGGCAATATTACCTCGACAATGATGAAACATATCAGTCCGACAGGCAGCTCTCGTCTACCTGCGGTTCTTCCCAAAAGACGCCTCAAGCTTGCCAACCAGGCTCTTGAGCCCAACGCCCCTCTCGCTGTTCGTCTCCAACCACGACTCCATCCTCTCTCTCACACTCCGCATCGACTTGAGGACGGGCATCTTGCTCCCGTCCTCGGCTCCCGCAGCCGCAGCAGCTCCAGGGTTGAGCAGCAGCTCGAAGCAGTCCGCCCACAAGTCTGTCTGCCAGTAACGCTTGAGGCTCTCGCGGATCTTGTATCGCCGGCCAGACTTGCCCAGGCCGCCCTGGTCGCACCGCATGGTCTCGATGTATTTACCGAAGAGGAGCGTGTGAATCGTGCCCGCTAGGCCGTGGTAGTCGATCTGCCACGTCCAGGGTCGGCCTTCGCGCATCTCGGCGCAGTCCTGGGCACTCGTCTTCCAGTCGGCGATGAATTCGACCTCGGGCACAAAAGCACGCATGTCGATGCCTCGACCAAAGTCGATGAGCACCACACCACGGGACGACCATCCGCCACTGCCGTCAGCTTTCCACTGGCCTGTCAGAGGCTCGTCGTCCGTCGGCATGTCAAGGCGTAGCAGACAGTTGTCGGCCTTGAGGTCACCGTGGAGGACACCCTTGGTATGAAGGGCTTCGACCGTGCGAAGGAGCTCGATGGTAAAGAACATGGCCAACTGCTCGTCCATTACCGCTGCCGTCTCAGCTCGGAAGAAGTTGACCACGTCGAGCAATGTGCCGTGTGGGTGATAAGGCAGGAACAGGAACGCCTCGTCCTGGTATAGGTGCAGCTCGTGGGCATACGACAACGACGCCGAGGCGCGATGCTGCGGACCCAAGCGGGTGTGCGCTACGCGCATCATGTGGAACTCCCAAGGTGTAGGCGGCATCTCCATCTTGAGCGCCTCGACCTCGCTGCGGCGGTTGACTGCAAAGGCACCTTTCCCCATGGTGGGAATGGCATTCTCATCGTTCTCCTCTCCTTCAGGAGCTGAGTTGTCCACCAGATACACGGGTGCAAAGGCTCCAGCTCCAAGTTCCTTCTTCACTGTGTATACAGACTGAGTGTCGGGAAACTCAATGACCAGTGGTGCAGTCACAGGTCCAGTCCTGTCGCCAGACTTGTGTGCCTTGGTGAGAGCCTTGGCAAACTTGCGAATCTCGCCGCCCCGTTCGTACTTCTCCTCTCGGTGGTCGAAGAACCCAGAGTATGAACTCAACGGGGGCAGCATCTTGGCAATGATCTCGGATCGAACCGTCTCATCGACAGGGTTGCATTGGACGTCCTTGATGATGGGACCTTTGGGAGGGAGTGGCTTAGATGGAATCGACTTTCCAAGGGGTCCGGCCGATTTTGGAGCCAAAGGACCCGACATTATGGGCGCAGGTCGAGCTTCGTTTACCATCTCGCGAAGTGGGCTGCTCAGTGGTTCAAGGCCTGAACTTCCTTCGTCCTCTTCATCTTCCTCATCAACATCATCGAATGGTGACGAACCGTCCCTCTTGCAGGGCGTCTTATACGCATTGTGCTCCACAGTCACATCCAGAGACGCTTCCGTCCTCTCTGTGATGGGGGTCATAAACGGTAGACGGTTGTTGGCCACTTCGACCGGATCCCTATACGGCCGAGTAGGTGGCTCGTAATCTTCAGGGGGGATGGGAACGAACACGGTACGTGTCTGAGGAGGGAACTCTTCCGTCAAAGGGGTTTCGAGCTCCTCAACCTCTTCCTCGTCATTGTCGGATCTCTCTCGATCTCCAGAGCTTTCGAAAGCCTCAGGTAAATCTTGCTCAGGCTCTGGAACACTCGTATCAATCAAATCGGAAATCTGGGTGTCGTTGCGAGCACCTTCGTTTACATCTCCATCCTCATCCTCATCCCGGTTCTCATTTCCGTCAATGACGGGTACGTGTCTCCGTGTTGAGAAATCAGACCATTCGCTGACACTCTTGACATCAGAAGTTTCATCATCACCAGCCTCACTGGCCTCAATATGCCTAGTCGTCCCGGTACTCTCGGCATCAGTTGTATAGTTATCGTCACTTTCGTAATCATCCTCGTCAGCGCTCTCCTCGTCCTCCTGACCAGCAGGCTTCAGTGGCGCATTGAAGATGTCGTAAATCTCGTCGGTGGCAGCCTTGGTATGAATTGTCATGGTAGGCTCGGATGTGTTTTTCTTCTTCAACTTGGGCCTGGATGGTGAATCAAGCTTGGCCTTGACTAATGAACGAGTTAGATCGCTATGTAGAGAACAATACGGCGAGGCTGCTTACTGATTTGGGTTTCGTTGACTTCAATCACCTTCTTCTTCTTGCCCCCTCGCTGTGCGCGAGCCTGTTCCGCAACCCTGCCGTTCTCGTCGTACTGCGTCGTATCTTGGTGAATGACGAGCTTCTCAACGGTGTCCTGGTGGATGACAAGCTTGTTCACAGGATCTTGATGAATCACGAGCTTCTCGCCTAGTCCCTTGCTGATTTCTTCAATCTCTTGGAGAGGGACTTCAGGTTCGGGAACAGCATTCTCATCAATGGACTCTTCCTCCCAGCTGCAATCAAGCCAACCTCGGTTAGTAGCCATGATCTCTTCGAAACTGAGCTCGGTGCCAACTTCTTCCGGAGTAGGGTAGATGGCAGCTAGGTCAACGAAGACACGCTCCCGTTTTCCAGTCTGAGGATGGACCGAGACCTGATGCTGTGAAGGAACAACAACAATGTTCTGTATTTGCGAAAGAGACTATTACACCGAGACCAAAACATCCATTCATTAGTCCTATGATCATCAACATGTGGGCGCTTACAAGCAAAACAGAAAAAACTTACCGCATCCCTAAACACCGACATCTTGGGAGCAACGCCCTTCTTCCCACCTGCACTCAGAGTCTCGCCAACCCAGGGCTTAGGTTCCATCATGTTCTCCTTTTTCCGACCCGCCAGCGAACCTATTGTATCCCAGCCTTTCGATCCAGCACCCCTTGCAGACATGGCAGATGGTTGACTTTCAGCGTCGGAAAAGATGGCCAGCTTAGACTTTGAAGGCTTGGACGTTCCTCCGCTCGTTGGTCGCTGAGCTTGGGGGTCTACTACCCGCGCAGCAGCGAAAGGGTCCACCTTGGCGGCTAGTGCTGGTCGCATGGTCGGCAAAGCTGGGGACGAAGGCTCGTTCATGACCTCGGGCTGCTGAGCAACTCGCTCCTCAAACTCTTTGAACTTGCGCATGAGCCGCGGAACCGGCCGCGCTTCGCGCTCGATACCCAGCTTGTATACCTCCTCGGCCTGCGCCCACCGTCCGGCACCCTCGAGCCATGCAGCATACTCTTCGTAGAAAAGAGCCAGAGATTCTCCAATGCTGTGTCGCGACAGAAACATGTACGTCTCACGCGGTGCTTCAGAGAAGAAGTGGATGTAGTGTATCCAAAGCTTGAGGTAACGAGGGTCATTCTTATACTGCGCTGAGCCGATAAAGGTCTTTGTCGCGCGCTCGAGAAGGGTGTGGAGCTGTGACTGTGGTGTTGCCTGAGCAGAAGGATATGCGTCTAGCGTCCATCGGACGTAGCGCTCAAAGATGTCGAGAGGGTCGTCTGACTCGGCGAGGTTGTCGACCTCGGCCTCGAATTCGGCGCGAATGCAGTCGTGGACATCTCGCGTGTCGGATGGTGTCGGTGTTGAGAGTTTGTGAAGGGGAGACGGGGAATATAGTTCGGCGAGCTTCTTTGCTGAACGGCCGCCGGGCAAGGACTGTATGTTCTCCTTCTGCCCTTCGATCAAGTCGAAGTTGATAAGGTCTTCTGAAGCTGACATTATGAGTTAGTATCTCCTCCAATGGAGCGCTCGTCTTTTCTGAACAGCTCTCGAAATCGGCAGGGTTGTTGTTGATGAGGAGTGGTTAATGTGGATGGTCTTTATTTGGTAGGTGTTGATTGTTATCTTTAGCGTGCCCAAACGGGTATGTTGCTGTGGTAACAGCTATTGGTGGCTCCAACTGCACTCTACGGAGTCCGCGTCGACACTAGCCACAGTTTCCGTACTTTGTAGTTGATGAGCGAAATCACAGCGCAATAGAGATATTCGCATCATTGAAACAATGTTTGATTCGCGTTCGTTATAAGCGGCTTGTAGACTGCATCGTCTGGCGAATGGCAATCGCCTCCCTCCAAGTCACTTACACAACTAACAATATTGAGAGCTCAGCCTTGCCCAACTACGAGACATATATGCAAGACGATAAAACGAGTCGTTTGAACATCAATCAATGCTTTTATTAACGAGAATACTTTTACTATTTTTTAGGCCTCTATTACTTTCAATTTTGCCATCCTGGTATATGGTCTCATGCACTCCCGGCTGGAGACCTATGGCATCATCATCATCATCACAAGGCTTTTTATTCCGCGTTCCAAGTCCCCGTTTACAGGTTGACAGACTTGCGGAAGTTGGCACCGGCGTAGATGGCCTGGTCGCCGAGCTCCTCCTCAATTCGGAGGATCTGGTTGAGCTTGGCAAGACGCTCAGATCGGGCAGGGGCACCAGTCTTGATCTCACCGGCTCGGAGACCGACAGCGATGTCAGCAATGGTGACATCCTCAGTCTCACCGGATCGGTGGGAGACCATGACACCCCAGCCGTCGGCGTAGGAGTCCTTGGCCGCCTGGATGGACTCGGTCAGGGTACCGATCTGGTTGACCTTGAGGAGTAGAGCGTTGCAAGACTTGAGCTCAATGGCCTTCTTGATGCGGAGAGGGTTGGTGACCGTCAAGTCATCACCAACGACCTGGATGTCCTGGGTCTTGGAGAAGTAGCTCCAGGCCTCCCAGTCGTCCTCAGCGAAGGGGTCCTCGATGGAGACAATGGGGTACTTCTTGCAGAGATCGGCGTAGAGGTTGGCGAGCTCCTCGTACGAGAGCCACTTGGAGGGGTCGCTCTCGGGGTTCTTGAAATCCAGGTCGTACTTCTGCTCCTCGGTCTTGTAGAACTCGCTGGAGGCAACATCCATGGCGATCTTGATCTGGCCAGTGTAGCCAACCTGCTCAATAGCATCGGTGATAAGCTCGAGGGCCTCCTCGGCAGTCTGAATATCGGGGGCAACACCACCCTCGTCGCCGACGTTGCCGGCAGACTGGCCGTATCGCTTCTTGGCCAGACCCTTGAGGGCCTGGTAGACCTCAGCACCCTGGCGCATGGCCTCGGTGAAAGTGGGAGCATCACTGCAGAAGCGTGTAAGTAAGTTTGCTTGGTTGTTTTGGCCGGAACGTTGATGACTTACGTGGGAACAATCATAAACTCCTGGAAAGCAAGTCGGCCACCGGCGTGAGAGCTATCAGGCAACGTTAGTGGACTGCAATGAAAAGGTGTGTTGGATGCAAGCTTACCCGCCGTTGAGGACGTTCATGAAGGGAACGGGGAGAACATAAGGCTTCTTGGTTCCGGCAAGGTCGGAAACGTGGGCGTACAGAGGAACGCCCTACGCAATGGGTTAGCTTTGGGCTAGAGGCATATCAACTAGAGCAGGTCTCAAGCTCACCTTCTCAGCAGCACCGGCCTTGGCAACGGCCAGAGAGACACCAAGGATGGCGTTGGCACCGAGCTTGGTCTTGTTGGGGGTACCATCGAGCTCGTTTAGGAAGGCGTCAACAGCGGACTGGTCCTTGACGTCAAGGGCCTTCTCGATCAGAGCGGGAGCAATGACGGTGTTGACGTTGTTAACAGCCTTGGTGACACCCTTGCCACCCCACTTGGACTTGTCGCCATCTCGGAGCTCGCAAGCCTCGTGCTGGCCTAAAAATCGGAAACTTAGCGAGAGCAGTCAAGAGAAGTAGAGGAGAGTCGGGACGAACCGGTAGAAGCACCGGAGGGAACAATGGCGCGGTGGAGGCCAGTCTCGGTAACGACGTCAACCTCAACGGTGGGGTTGCCACGAGAGTCGTAGACGGAGCGGGCGAAGACCTTGGTGATGGCCATTTTGACTAGTGGTGTGATGAAGACTGGATAGGCCGATGTATTAGTTGGAAGTCAACGGGATGAAGAGGATGTAAGGTGAGAAACAAGAGAGAAAGAGAGAGGAAGAGGAAGAGGAAGAGGAAGAGTGGAGAGTGAAGAAGAGGGTGGAATTAAGTATTGGTAGGTCTCAAGGTTCCTTCGAAATGCACCTAATGGGAAACGGCCCGTGTGCAAACGGCGAAGGTGGTTGGAATATGACTCAACAGTGTTTGGTGTTGCTCGTCACAACCAAGCCAGTTCGCGTTTGGTGGGGTTCAATCGGTGAGGGAGGGGGAGGGG
>JADBHU010000976.1:0-26372 GCA_017140155.1 Fusarium devonianum
GCCCCCCCGCCCCGCCACCCGCAGGTTTTGTCTTGGGGATCTGCCTCGTTGAAGGTCAACCGGCGGAAGGGAGGGGTGAAAGAGGGGGCACCTCATGGCCCTCCATGTCATGTGGGGCCGATCACGCCAGGGCCAGCGATGTGGCACTCAAGGAGGACTCTGGCACTGGATGAACAAGTGACAAGCCACACGATGGCATCGCTGGGTATGGGTTACAAGATCTGCGTCGCATTTCGGGGGGTGGGAAGGGGGGAAGGGAGACGAGACGAGACGCCCAGCAAGGCTCGAAGAAAGGATGTGAAGGGTGATAAGAGTTCAAGAGGAGAAAGACTAGTGAGGACCAAGCAAAAGTCCGTTCTTTCGGAACGCCTGGCCTCATGAACGAGAGTGATATCCCCATGTCGAGCGTCGGTTATCGCGGTGTCGTCTATCCAAGGTGTATGAACCTGACTGTTTTGTATTGGTAATGCTCGAACGGTCGGGCATTGCAGACAGGAGTTTTAAGGGCGATGAAAGACAGGGATGGCTGTTGTATTGATACATCAACTCTTGTTCAACGCCTCCTTCATCTAGAGATATCTGAGCACAAACGACGACGATGACAAACCTCACGATAGAAACCTATGCTTGAAACGGTCTCTTTCGGCCGATGGTAATGGTGAAGCTTCTTTTTGGCCAGCGTGTCCCTTTTCGCCTCTTTGTTGGCAGCTCAGGTAACCCACGGGGAGGTCTTGTTTAAGCCCAGGGACTTTCATTTGGCTGGCTCTGCGATAATGGTCAAATTATTGAGGGTAGTATTCACTCCCCTTTTTTACAGGACGCAGGAATCTCCCCCCAACGTTCCGTATACGCGGGCTCCTCCTACACAAAAGATCCGCTTTCTAAGCAAAGGTTCAGTAATAAAGTGACATCCACCGACGTCGATGTCCACTCTATGTAGCACTCAAAACGTATGTTTCCTACCTTTACCTCGCACCATGCCACGGATGGCCCATTTCTTGTCCATTTCTGGCTATACTTATCCGAAGCCTGTCTATTCCCAGGCACAGACATATTATATACCCCACAGCAACCACCCCCACCCCTAAGTTATCCACCACGGCGTTGTGTCACTAATACCCTAGACCACCACCGTGCTATCTACTTATAGTAGGTAGATTGACGCTTTGACTACGGATATGAATCAAGTTGAACCCGTTATGTTGTGATATGCAAGTCATGTAAATGATCCATGCGTCGTTCAATGGCCAAGCGAAACAAAGGCTATCGCGGGTTTGTCTCGTACACGGTGGACCGGCACAAGTAAGCGACAAGAACAGATGCTACAAGAATAATGCGACCGGTGGGACGTAGCAACTTTGGTCCCAGAAGCCGAGTCTCATAATGCTGGTTGACTAATACACATTCAGACATGCACTTCATGCTTTAACAACTACTGGTATTGCGAAAGAAATGTTCACCAAGACGCTGCAATGAAAGGAAGGACTGTGGGTATTGCAAGCGCGAATCTATAAACATGTTCATATTACAACCTTGACGAAGCCGGACCCAAACACCAAAGTTCAAGCTGAGAGAAAACACCCAACCCACGGAATTTTCTTGCACATCATAGGAAAGCCATTCCAGCACCTACACCCATGATGCCCAGCGCAGCGCCAGCAACGTGCACGGTAGCACGAGCGGCAGCCATGCCAGTGCTCGACCTTGAGGACAAGGTGGGCGTCACCGCCACAGCGTTCTCCCCTTGCACTCTTGTTGCAGTGGCCTTTGGCGTCATGTGGAGCTCCGTCATGCAGTTTGTGGTGCAGGGGATAGCCGTCCTGAAGACATTGTCGAACTCGCTGGCGCGGAAGACGGGGGCCTGGGCCCAGCGGGTAGGATTAGGGACCGCGCCGGGGTCTTGGGGGTTGTTGACGTTGGATATAATGTGCAGGATGCCGTTGGAGAGAAGAATGTCTGTTGAGATGATCTTGGCCGAATTGACAAACTTTTCGTTTCCGATCTGTCGAATTTGAACCTTTTGTCCATTGTCCATAGTCTCCAGGAACGTCGCGTTGTCGAGATCGGACGAAACCAGCACCTTGTTGGGGATGATATGGTAGCCCATGACGCGAGCGAGGTCTCTCGCATTCATGTTTCTGAGTGTTCCTCCGATGGCCTCCATGGCCTGGTCCCGAGGCGCGAACACAGTGATATCCTTTTGGTCGTTCAGTTTGGGCAGGATTTCAGCATCATAGAGACCGCCCAAAAAGGAGTTGATCTTGCTTGTACTGAGAACTTGGCCAATGCCAGAGGGGGGGACCAGGAGGCTATCGACGATTTGAATAAGACCGCCCTGGAACTCGATATCGTTGTTGGTGACAGTAGCACGGCTTCCAAGGCGAGTGCTGAAAACGACCACGTCTGGCTGCTTGGTAATGAGGATGTTTTGGCCAGTAGTGACATTGCTCCATTTGGAGTCCTTGAGTAGTGTGGACTTGACATAGGCTGGACCGGCTTCAAGCTTTACAGTGCTGATAGTTCCCTGGAGGATGTGGTACTGGAGCAGAGGGACGGTGACGTTTTTGCTGTTGGAGTCCCAAATATCAGAAAGGGCCGAATAGGGAATTTGTTTGAATGCCTCATTAGAGGGCGCCACGATCTGCCGTGTGTTAGAACCAAGTCTCCCAGGGCCAAAGCCTTTTGGAACGTTGCTCAACAAACTTACAGTAACGCCCTTGTAGTTAGGCAACTGCAGAAGGACCTCGGGATATTTCTAGGGTCTCTGTCAGCTCGAGTTATTCTCCAGAGACGGCTTGCCGTACCTGAATCAGCTTGTAGTAGGTACTGAGCTTCTTGTGTCTTGACAGAACACTGCCCAGATCCATGGGCTGCTGAGCCTCGACAAACGCTACCGCGCTGGCGAAGCCAACAAGTAGCTTGGATAGAAGCATTGCTGGACGTTGTAGTGTGATGGATGATGTAAAGATTGGTTTACTATGATGCGAGATCCAAGGCTTTGAAGGAGCTGGAAACGCCTGGGCGAATTGTTCCAATGCTCAGCGAAAGCGTCAGGCCGCTGTATTGAATTGAAGATGTAGTAATTATTGAGGGAGTGTCAGTCAGAGCTAGTACTGTTGCTCGGAGATATACCAAAGGAGTGGGAGGAGTAGAGTGTGATATGATCAAGACAGTAATGAGTGAACTGCTTTCGGAATGACTGTGGAAGCCAGAAATTGAAAATGACAAAAGGCGGGAAACGGTCTACCGGCCGCACTTAATAAATATATCAGAGGGGAGGCCATCGGGGCCATGCCATCACCTGAGCTCCACCATATTATTATGGTCGGGCGACTACCACGAGTACCTCGCCCATGAAGCCATGTGGCACTCGTAGATCGCAAGAAGCACATTGCCGTATGGACTGTATGCTACCATTACTTTGGACGGAAACGATCGTCGGAGCTCAGCGCCCCACGGTAAACCCAAATGCGCCGCTAGGCTCCATACCGATACAAGGTCTTTGCCGGTCATGGAGCTCTTGGAGGTGTACAGCAGTGGTGTCTGTCAGGTTGGCGGAGATCCCGAGTTTGGGGCCCTAAGTTAAGCCCTGTTAGTGTGTCTGCACATCGATGATGTTCAGGGTCTAGGTCTCCGGATTAGGAGTGTGAATGGGGCACGAGCCACATCGTTGAGACCTCTTAGCCTTCATCCGATGGCATCGGGCTGCTCATTCGAACGATTGTACCGCTGCTGCGTAGCCAAAGATCCAAGAAGAGCTTCCAGGGGAAGTGATTGTCTTGAGGGTCCGGCTTCGAGATCGTCCATCCAGAGCCAAACCTTCAGCGGTAAGGTTGAAGGGTCTGAATCAACCAACACGATCTGCACTTGTCTTGATGTAAGTGAAGTCCCTTTTTCCCACTCGTCGTGTCATAACTCGCTCTTCTCGATGACAAGTTTGCCAACATGGGTCGAGTAACGGAACCCGCCTGATATTTGAGCATCAGCGAGGCGAAACTGAGAGTTTAACTGGAGCATCCATGACGTGACTCTCATCGCCTCTGGTACCTGGTGTCCCCTAAATAATGTGGCCCTGAAAAAGCCATACCGATCAAGGTGTTCAACGCTTTCCTGTAACCATCTTGAACAAGTTTATTTGCCCGCCAGTACACCTTGACAACATTGTGGGCGGAAGCAGGGCCTGGGCCTTGACAGACGCGTATTTGGCTGCCAGTAACTGGAAATGGGGCCTCATCCAAGCTACCCGTCATGGAATCGGCTCAATCTGGATGGGTGAAAGTGCACCGGATACGTAGGCCGTAAACTTCCAGAGGCGGAAAAGCTAATTGCTCGATGAACTTGCTCTTGCCCCGATTCGTATGGGTTGAGATGTCTTTGGAGGAGGCGAACACGCCTGTGGCGCCGTTATTGAGTCCAGACGCCGAGTCCCAAGGTGTGGTATGCATTCCATATCCACCACACAACAGCCCAGAGATTTCAAAGAATGTCTCACCATTATGGTTAAGGTAATCCCGCAAATCAGATACCTATTGTTCTCCACGAGTATGAAGGTCCAAGATACCGGCCACCGTTGATTAATATGCCGGTAATAGCAAGATTGCCTTTGCATCGAGCTTCCCGAGACATCTAGAAGCCGAATGTGGTCTCTTGTCGGTTGGTGTCGATCCGATCCCTGGAAATTTAAGGCTCTGGCTTTGCAGAAACCCGAGATTTCATTCTTTTGGGGCTGAGATATCGACAGCCAACAGCCATTAAGGCTTCAATGAGGCTATATATGAACCCATAGATTAATCCAGGGGCAAGACATCTGACAATGTAAGCAGCACGCATCAAGCAGCTTGATCAATACCGAGAACACTTGATGCTCTTTGGTGCTGTTCATGTGTTATCTTGATACCGTCAGGTAGTATACCTAGTTAGGTTTATTCAACCGGTTAAGCATAAACCAAACGTCCATGTAGTGACTTCAAATACCATGATCAGCTACTCACGATGCTCGTCAAGAAGGTCTCGAAGGCAATCAGAAGTGATTTTCCGTTATTGAGAGTACCTGCTATTGCATCATATTTCGAGGTGGCTACTAAAGTAGCGTATTGGGCTGGCCATCATGGATTCAGCAAGATGGGCACTGCCGGGTAGCTGGCCAGGAAGATGACGGCAATGATGATGCTATTCGCCTCCCGCTATCAAGCCGAGCAAGGATGCGATTCGCATCGCGACGTGTTCGAAACACGCTCAAGGGGTCATCGAGTGCCATTAGCCACAACGCCAGTCGACTTGTTGCGCACTTACGGGCGTGTAAGTTGCGAACGATCTACAGGGTTGGTTCCTGGGATCGCTAGGGTGTCGTTTTATTAGGCAGGCGCAAAGTTAATTAGTGTTCCTGGAGAAGCGGGAGGGGCGTGAATACGCCGCTTCAGCCACCAAATCTGTTCCCGTCACTTCGTTTGCTGCTTTTGTGACAATGGTCAAGGACAGGCAGCTCGAGCCAGTGGAGGGTCGACAAGAGGCGTAAGGCCCGCTCGCTTGAGCGGTTGACGCGTATTTCTTGATAAGCGCATGATGATCGCCGGCCTCCGTAGCTGATAACAAAGGCATCTTTAGCACCCAAACATCTGGTTTATCTCTGGAAGCTGAGAGACGCTCGCTGAATCGCTCTCTGGTCCGCTCTAGTATTCATCCAGAGTGAGCTCGATTTATGCTATTGATCGGTGAAGCATGGTCCATTTCCAACCACGATACACACTAGGTTGCCCGGGGCGAGTTGATGGAAATGCTGGCATTGCCAAGGGGAACGAGGCCTGGCTGGCAAACCGATCGGGGCCTCGGCAGGTCTAGTCCAAAGTCGACGACGGCACCGGAACGCAACTCGCGCGACGGCCCAGCTGTCAATCAGCGCCAGCAGAAACTTGACAGGTGCAAAGTTTGTGACGGACGATTGCAATTGGAGATGGAGACAGTTGGTGGTGATGGAGACGGAAACGCTGGAATGTAGTGGCTTCAGAGTGTGGAGAGTGTGGGTCTTGGATTCTTTGTCACTGCTTGTACTTGCTCACTTGCGGCTTGTGCGGTATCTGGATCTGAGTTAGTGGAGATGGCGCTAAGCATTTAGCGCCCTCCCACTGCAGGCACCGTGCGAACAGAGCTACTTTACTTCTGCATCATCGTCGGGATGCCCTCTTCAACAACAGACGGCATCTATGGATCTCTTGGCGCTTTTTCGTGCAATTTGGGCCCAGTTCTCACGCAGCGCTTGGCTCGCAGCTCGGCTGAGTCCGGCGTTAGATCGAGCATGGGTTGTCTTGTACTCCGAACAAAACCTTGGGCTTCTGCTTGTGAGGCCAGGCTCTTCCTCATGCTTGCTGTACCGTAGTCAACGTTGAGCCTCCCCGCCGGCTATTTTCTCTCTCTTTCTTTTTGCTCATATACCTTGTTTGACCCAGTCGCATTGAAAGAGGTACCCTGACTTGGATTTTCCCCTCCTTGTTACTGAAAGCTGTCCACTCACTCTCTACCCAAGCGCCTTAAGCAGTCGCGTTGTTTCCGATCGGCTGGAGTCGAGCTTAATTACCAAGCCCAAAGGACCGCATGTGTAGGAGAGAGTAGACCTGCCTTGTCTGCTGCTCTTCTTTAATTCTCCTTCTCTTCTCCCCAGCCTATTTTAAGACAATCTTATCACCCGGTACCCTTTCCATCATGAATCCGTACCGCCAAAACAGTACGAACGCAGACCCTCACTCGACAGAGCAGCCTAGGACATCTGTCGACTCCTACTACCCTTCTTCGCCTCATGCTGAGCCTGGTTCTACTGGATACCGCCAGAGTATCGATCAGGGGCGCGGACATGGCTCAGCCGGGAATACGGGAATGTTCAGTATTCCTGAGTATACACATCCCGAATCCGAGTATGAGTCTACAAACGGATCATCGGCAACCCACGTCGATGACCGGAGCCGCTATTTTCACTCCAGGAGAGTGAGACCCGGCGAAATTGAGAAACCGTGGCTAAAAAAGGTCAACCCTAAGGAGAAGTGGGTGACAATCTTCCCTATCTTGGCCATTGTCATTGGCCTTATCGGCTCTGGGTTTCTCGTTTGGGATGGCATTAGAAGTGTCGTCAAGAACAAGTACTGTCCTGTCATGGACGAGAACTTCAGCGGAGGCCTTGACTCACAGATTTGGACAAAGGAAGTCGAGGTTGGCGGCTATGGGTATGTTGTCTTCCCCACCAATATTAAGGACCTCACGGTGCTAACTCATGTAGCAATGGCCAATTTGAGCAAACGACAAATGGAAACGAAAACGTTTATGTCGAGAATGGCAAGTTGATCATCAAGGCGACCCTTCAGGACGCCAAGTTGATGCAAAAGAACAATGTCATCAACCTTCTCAAGGATGGCTCCTGTACCTCAAAGCTATTCCAGAACTGCGTTGCTGCGACCAACATAACGGCGGGAAACAGCAGTGTCGTCCCTCCCGTTAGGTCTGGTCGCATCAACACCAAAAAGGGTGCCACCATCAAGTACGGCCGTGTGGAGGTGACTGCCAAGCTTCCAGAGGGCGACTGGCTCTGGCCAGCCATCTGGATGATGCCTGTGAAGAACACATATGGCACCTGGCCCAGGTCTGGAGAGATTGACATTATGGAGTCTCGCGGCAACAACTGGACGTACAAGCAGGGTGGAAACGACATCGTGTCTTCTGCCCTGCACTGGGGCCCCAACTCTGCCAACGACGGCTGGTGGAAGACAAACAACAAGCGACGAGCTTTGCACACTACCTACAGCGCTGGCTTCAACATGTACGGGCTGGAGTGGTCTCAGAAGTACCTCTTCACCTATGTCAATACTCGTCTGCTTCAGGTTACATATACCAACTTCAAAAAGGACATGTGGAAGCGAGGTGGATTCCCCGACATTGACCAGAACGGTACCCGGCTCACTGACCCCTGGCTTGCAGCGGGCGACAAGAACGCGCCCTTTGACCAAGAGTTTTATCTTATTATCAACTTGGCCGTCGGTGGTACGAATGGCTGGTTCGAGGACGGCAAGTCGGATAAGCCATGGTATGATAGCTCTCCGAGGGCCAAGAAGGACTTCTGGGAGGCCCGTGATCAATGGTATTCCACCTGGAAGCAGCCCCAGATTGAGGTCAGCCGCATCGTCATGCAGCAGCAGTGTAACGGGAACGAGGAGTTGTAAGGGCTGTTGGTCGGTACAGGGCCCTGCTTGCGGTGGGCTATAGAGATTACGCATGGAGCTTTGGGACTTTAGTTTGAAGACAAGTGTATGGCAACTTTCATTTAAGTCTATGTCTAGTCAGTTCTTCGATAACACCCGAGATAAGCTGTCTGTCATCCTAGTATAAAGGCAGTCCTTTTCTTTCCTTCCTTCAGTTTCTGTTTCAATCTTGAATTTCAATGCTGCTTATTTCCCTCAATCGCTGATAAATTCCAAGCTAAAGGGCAAGACATCTACCTCTAACACTTACGCGCTCTTGTTAGACTCAAATCTCTTGTGAGCAGGTCCAAAAGCACCCCAAATATTTGAGTCGTACCAAAATGTTAAAAGAGCTTCATCTTTGTTATTGTAATACTTCTATGCCCCCAGTGCATATGTAGGTGAGGGAACAGCTCCCAATCACATATCATTGATCACTGCCCAGTTAGAATATGTTCCCAGTCAAATTGAAAAACTCGTATCCCAATATACATTTGAATTGCTCGAGTCTCATCAAAAGGGCTATAGGTCGCACCGATAATTTTGAGTGTTACTGGCGTAGGTCCCTGGTACAGACACTGCCAACATGGGTTACAGAGAGCCACACACCACACGCGATGCATGAAGATATCCGTAGATACTAAACACAAACAATCAAGACATTGGAGCTTATTATATTCAAGACATCTAGCGCTGCTGTAATTGTTCTTGCTTGTGGAAGGAGGAGTCAGATGAGATGAAAGCGGCAATAGAGTCCGCCAAAATCCTTTCTGTATCACACCTATATTGATATTCAATAGCTTAGCTTGGTATCTCCAAAGCACACGAGACTACTGACCTCCACAATGAGTTCAAGCGCTGGCGGAGAGTCTAAGAGATGCTTACTACATAGGTAGCATCAAAACCTGCAGCCCCGTACTGTGAGAGATGGCCCAGCTCTGGCTCTGTGGTTCAGTCCGAGAACAGCGAGCCAGGCTCTCCCGCCGTTGATCACTTGGGTCAGGGGCCTCCCATGCCAAAGTTCTATGGTTTTAAACATTTGTAATTGTATCCCGTCAAACTTTATACAAAGTTTTCAGGCCACGACTTCAACGCCATAGCTTTCAACCTACGACGTGGAGAAGCGGAGGCGCCGAGCTTCGAGGCCGGCTGAGCGGCGCCGCACCAGCGGCACCAGCGAGTCTCCACTGGAGAGCTTCTGTATAGAATGACCAAAATAGGGTTTATGAAAGGCCAAATTCAATCAGCACTGTCAGGGTCGATTCCGGACAGGACCGTTTGGATGCACTTGTCGGCTAGCAGAGGTACAGGTGTAGGGCTAAATCAAGGCACCAGGGGAGATCTGCAGAGAGAATTTGGCATCAAAGTCAGCAATACCAGTCAGATAGACATCAGATCTAATACTTGGCATCCAAAGCGATGGGTTGGTTGAGCCCTGAAATCCCAGGGGTCCAAAACGACGATTGACGATATCAAGACGCCAAATCGAGATTTGCTTGAACGAACATGATCGCTACTAATTCATGATAAGGATGGAGCTGAAGGGCGTGAAGGTTGATATTGCGGAGGCTGGGAGTAAGCTGTGGCTTCCAAGCCTTCCGGCCCTGGTTTTCCGCAGTCCGAGTCGCTTTGTTCTCGGGATGCTGCTTCTCGCGACTCCATCCCTGTTTGTGGCTTTCAGAAGTCAAGACTTGACCAGTAACGTCGGCATGACCAAAATCGACCGGTATCATACGCGTTGAAAGACAGAATCTCGTTCCTAGACTAAAGCCTAGCTCGTCGAGCCTCAGCAATCGATCTAATCCAGAACTCTGCTTGAGTGAATGCTTAGTGCACATCCCAAAGGCCTGGACTCCAGTAGTCAATCTTGGGCACCCCATATACCCGAGCCTGTGGATGCGTGAGAAAACGTGTACGTAGAAGCATAAAGGAACCATAGTATGGGACTCCTGGGGCGTGTCGTATAAGTTTCCCGTAATGTTGGTAGTTCCTACTGTCCGAAGCGCGGCGTCAAAGACTAAGACAATACCTCTCATCCCAAGAGCGCACTGTTTGTTAGATCCGTCTAAGGACCGGCTGACTCTTCTAACCTCTTAAGCGGGAACAGGCGGGATTTGAGAACACTGGTCGCCCAAGCTACCCGAATAGTCTGGCCAGTTGAGCCGCCTGTGGGACCCTTGTCATGCTTCCGGAAACCCGCGTCGGCGTGCCTCGAGCGATGCCAACAGTGGGTTTGAATGTGGCCGCTAGCTTCGAGCAGTCGGGCATACGACAGAAATATGCTAAGGAGCACTGATTCACATGGTCCAAGCCGTCAAGTTTAGGGTTCGGGATGGCGGAGCGCCGCTTCAACCCGGCAGTGGCGGCCAAGACGACGGGCGATTCATTGAAGCCCACAATGGCCGGAGTAAGAAGGATATTGTAGGACTGCTCAGCACGGGTCACTCGGAAGGCCGACTACCCGCTTCTTTGAGTTTGTCTCCCCCTCGATTGGCGTGGAGGTTGAGGCCATTGTGACTGGACAGGGCATATACTTTATGAGGTGCTTGCTTGGTTGCTGCGGAGGAATGCGCCATTCCCATAGACGCGACGGAGGGCACCAAGCAATGCCTGGCCTTGACGATTCATGTCCTAAAGAAATTCATTCAGAGGCCGCTCCCGTAGTAGCGATGCGCCCATGGTCAATGACTGATAACCCTGTATAGGGCCTATGGACTGACAGTCTGACACAACCTACGTAGGCGGTCTCTCCGTTTCAGCACTCCAGGAAAGACCTGAGAGTTTCGTTCCTGCACTGGTTGCCTGCCACGCAGGTACCGTGCAGGTGCAGCCCCCCCGGTTCCTGCGTTGGCCTGCGGCCCGCTGGCTGCGTTAGGCATCTTGCGGCTTGCCCTCCTGCGCCGGAAACATCAGCCACACCCACACGTCAATGGAGCTGTCAAAATGCCACTAGGCAGGGACGTGTTGAATCCACCTGCCCCATTTGCGTCCAAACTTTGTGAGAGCGAGACCTCGTTGGCCCAAGCTTAGATTGCCCTAAGCCCAGTTCGGAACTAACCTCGACCCATCCTGGACCACCTCTCGTCGTTGACGACCATCGCGCCCAGCCAGCTTCTTCGTCTGACAAACTTCAACTCCTCAGGGCCGATAGGTAAGACCGTCTCACGATTACAGACACATCCTATCGCGGCCGTTTCCTAAGGTCCAATCTCCTCTATTCAAGAAACGGCAGAATTATCATCAACGATCCGCCCTCGTGGAGTTTGTCGTGTCTCATCACCGGGCCCGGCAGCCTGGCTCAAGACCTCCACCTGTTAATCCGCGAATATGGGCCAGAATGTCATGTCCACGGTATCAGATGCCTTCAGACCCCGCAACGGACGCTCCAACAGAGGTAGTCTGGCGCCACGATCCTACTTCCGATCGACCTTTTTCTTGAGGTGGTCCACTAGGCTCCTCTTCTCGGATAGACATACTATTGCCTCCCCGGCTCACTACCTTTTTGGGGGCTTGATAAATCGACCACCTAAGGGGAGCGTCCTTTGGCCCATGATTCTAAGACCGCTAGTGAAGCCCCATCGCCCGCCCCGGCGTTTCTTGCCTACAGTCATCCGGATACTGTACTCCATGATCGCCGCTCGCCCTCAGCCGGCTAGTCAGGCTCATCTGTTGTCACCACAGTGCATCTCCATAGCCGTACTGCTTCCTTACATGTTGGCCCCACCAGCGTATTAAACCAGCGTTCGACGACATCTCGGTCAGGATCATGCCCATACGTCTATCGCCACCCCCCTTCTGCTCATCCATTACACTAGCCCAGACTCATGGCTGCCCAGATCAATGCTTGGCTTGGGCTCTGGCCCGAGTCTAGGTACTGGCCATCCGAGTGAATGCCCTTTGATCTTACCTATCCGTGATTCGCTTCTGGTGGCCTTTTCTCGCCATGCCCGTCCTCATCGTCTTCCTACTTACCCGCAGTGGCGTTCTTGATCGTCGAGTATATATCATCAGCGCCTCTAAACCTTGATTTCTCTCTCTCAAGTGCAACATAAAAGTCCATCTGGGTATCTAAGGCACTGCCTCGAACCTGCCTGATCTCTGTAAGTTTCACTCTTTCACCCCTACCCTCCATCTCTTCGTTCGTTCACTCAATATTCCTTCTCATTCACTCATTCTGCTTTCGCTTCTCACAACTTTTGCGGTCGAGCACTTCTAAGACCGTTTCAGTCCCTACGTTTAGAATAGCATACTCTGGGTTTCTCCTACTTTATCGAATCACAACCGCCATACAATACAGCACGACACGTGTACCGCATACTAGACGTTTCAAACCCCTAGGGCAGAAGACTTTCGAAACATATCAGCCCACCATAGACGAAGTTGAACCCCCATATTAGATCTTCAAGATGGGCCTTGGTAGCTATTTCAAGGCTACCCCGGCGCCTCAAACTCCGGCAGATCCTCCGCCTAGGAGGCCTAGTCACCGGCCATCAATCTCTGTTCATGCTCCAGCCGACGAAAAGGTTCCAGCGGGTACAGTCATGGAGTTACAGCCTACAGGACCCAAGTTCACTGCCGGCCCCCCTTCGATAGCTATCTCAACCAAGTCGAGCACTAGCGGACTCATCGATGACATAAAGCATGAGGTCATGGTTAATTACCTGTATCAACAGCAATGTTCAATGCTTTGGGTTGGAGATGGTTCCGGTGAAGCTGAAGGAGTGTTGCTGCGCAAATCCCGCGGACAGTACATGGCTTGCCCTCCGCAACTGGGACAATCACCATTCGCCATTGCCTGCTCTGCGCTCAATGTTCAGGTATGATAAGTCTCGAAAACGCCGCGTGGTTCAAACTACTAACTCGCTACCTAGTGCTCGATGACGGTCAATTCCCGAGTAATCAAGACCTTCCTGCAATGGTCGCCCGATGCCGTTGATGTGCCCCTGATGAATGGCCTCCGTGTGCAGATTTTGCCCACCGTCAACGATCTTCCTCGAGCACGTAAGCATCAGTTTGCTGCATTTATTGCTTCTGACGGGTTGCTTGTCGTCTGGGATGATGATGCATTGAACTTGATCGCTCGTGCAAAGATAATCGAGTCTGAGCTGATGGAGCTGGTCTGGAACTCAGGCCAGGCTGAAGAGGAAGAGGAGAATGAAGGTGGCTCAGAGCCCGAGTATGAGATTGACGAGGAGAGTGGTGAGATTAAGCCCGAGGCACGGCCGGTTCACCTGCAGAACGCCGTCCTCGTCTCCTTGACCCTGCTCATTGTTATGGCATCCCTCGGTGCTGCTTGGCGGCAGATTGCCATTGAGATCGCCATCGACAACAGCTACGCACGTCTCGGCCTCGTTGCTCTGTTCCCGATCCAGGTCTTCTTCTCTCTCTTCTTTGCCCAGGTCATTGTTGGTTGTTTGGCGCAGATCTTTGGCCCGATTCGCCAGCTGACCATCAACTCCAAGTTCTTCTCGGCCCGTCCGCCGCGAAGACTGCAAAGCGCCACCCTGCCTCATATCACCATTCAGTGCCCTGTTTACAAGGAGGGTCTGGCCGGTGTTATTCTCCCAACTGTCAAGTCCATCAAGCAGGCTATGTCGACGTATGAGCTTCAGGGTGGCTCTGCCAACATGTTCATTAACGATGATGGCCTGCAACTTGTCAGCGAGGAGGAGCGCGATGCCCGCATTGAGTTTTATGCCGATAACAGCATCGGCTGGGTTGCGCGCCCCAAGCACGGAGAGGACGGTTTCGTGCGCAAGGGCAAGTTCAAGAAGGCTTCCAACATGAACTATGGTCTCATGATTTCCTGCAAAGTTGAAGAGCGTCTGCAGCTGATCAAGCGCCCGGCCGACTGGAGCCAAGGTGATGAGGCTCTTGCCTACGAACAGGCCCTCAAAGAGGTTCTCGAGGAGAATGGCCGTGCCTGGGCGGACGGTAACATCCGTGTCGGCGACTATATCCTTCTCATCGACTCGGATACTCGTGTGCCTACTGACTGCCTTCTCGACTCTGTTTCTGAAATGGAGCAGTCTCCAGATGTTGGTATTATGCAATTCTCGTCCGGCGTCATGCAGGTTGTTCACACCTACTTTGAGAACGGCATCACCTTCTTCACAAATCTCATCTACACTGCCATTCGGTTTACCGTCGCTAACGGCGATGTTGCCCCTTTCGTCGGACACAATGCCATCCTTCGCTGGTCTGCCATCCAGCAGGTTGCCTATCAGGACGAAGATGGATACGACAAGTTCTGGTCAGAGAGCCACGTTTCCGAGGATTTCGACATGTCTCTTCGCCTGCAGTGCAATGGCTACATCATCCGTCTCGCTGCTTGGGCTGGCGATGGCTTCAAGGAGGGCGTGTCTCTGACTGTGTATGATGAGTTGGCTCGTTGGGAGAAATACGCCTTTGGCTGCAACGAGCTACTCTTCAACCCCATCCGCACCTGGTTGTGGCTCGGTCCTTTCACTCCTCTCTTCCGTCGCTTCATCTTCTCAAACATTCGCTTCACCTCCAAGATTACCATCCTCTCCTACATCGGTACCTACTACGCCATTGGCGCTGCCTGGATCATGACCACCGCCAACTACTTCTTGATGGGTTGGTACAACGGCTATCTTGATAAGTACTACCTTGACTCCTGGCAAGTGTGGTTTTCCATCATCTGTGTCTTCAATGGACTTGGTAACCTGGCTTTGGCTGTGATGCGTTACCGGTCTGGCGAACGCACTCTGGGCTATGCTCTCTTTGAAAACTTCAAGTGGACTCTGATGCTGGCCCTGTTTCTCGGCGGCCTGTCTCTTCACGTCAGCCAAGCATTGTTGGCGCATATGTTCGAGATCGACATGAGCTGGGGTTCAACATCTAAGGAGGCCGAGTTCTCCAACTTTTTCATTGAGGTGCCGAAGGTCTTAAAGAAGGTAAGCTCATCCATTACAACACAAATCTAGGGGAAAATAAGGATTAGCTGCTAACATCTGAACCTAGTTCCGTGTCTCGATGCTGCTCTCTCTGTTTGCTATCATCGGCGTCATCATCCTTGCCACAGCGGATTTTGTCCCTCACGACTGGCGTGTCACCGACTTCGTCGCCATCCTGCCCATGGTCACCGTCGCCGGTAGTCATCTTCTGCTGCCCCTCGCTCTCAACCCTGCATTGATGACCTTTTCTTGGTAATCGAATTTTGGGTGACAAAGGATGTCCCAGCTTGTTTTAGAACACTTTGTCAATATGGACACAGGATATCCCAATCATATGCTTTTTTACAGTTGGTCAAAATTGGTTCCGCATTGGATGCGCCAGGTGTCTGTCTCTGAAGATTACGAAGGAGTTTAATGTTCATTGTATTGTATCGCGTCGGAAGAAGCATAGAAGGACCATATCCAGAGTCGCATTCTTTTACCATTATTATCAGTACAAATAAAGTTGTGAGTTTGTTAACAGCCGGTACGTAAGGGACAGGACGACATCATTGACAGGTGATGAGTGTGCTTGAAGCGACCATGTGAAGGTTTTAGGCTTGGGTTTTCAGTCTGCCCCTGCATCTTACAGGCATATTGCAGGTGGTGTAAGCTGGTGTAAGTTTCGCGACACTAGCAACAGGAATGCGATTCAGAGCCTAAGAAAGTATGATATGATTCAAGAACGTCTATCCCAATCTAACGCCCCTATAACCGCCAAGCCCTTGCAACGTAAGGTTCTATCTTATGTACCATTCTACATCGCGTGTGTACCATAAATTGAATGCCTGACGACCCTTTCCCTCTCTCGGGGAAGTCGGAGCCCTGAACATCATAATTCGACCATGTTGTTGATCTCTAGAAAACAAGACAAGAATGCACAAAACAGCGCAAGAACAAAAGACTTTTGAGCAGAAGTATCTTCTGGGTTTAGTCCTCGTCGTCCGTGTCGGGAGGATGAGGGGTGCCCTTGGGGCTGTTGAGCCATTCAATGTGGCGTAGACGACGGCGCACCTCGCGCTCCTTGACCTCCTTCTTGGTCATCTTCTTCTTCTTCTTGGCCTTGAACTTCATGTCCGAGTTGTCCTCGGTGCCACTGTTGACGGCGCTGCTGACCACGGAGCTGGCGGCTGTGCTGTTGACGCCGCTGTTGACGCCGCTGCCAGGCCGGCTGTCCTCGAAGCGGTCGAGGCTGACGGCGGTGGTGCCGCGCAGAGCAACGCGGCCGTCGCGGACGTGCCATTGCTCGGAGCAAAGGGCGCCGACGAACTCTTCGTTGTGGGAAATCAGAATAACACCGCCCTTGAAGTCGCGGATGGCCACGGCCAGGCCACCGAGAGAGTCACGGTCCAAGAAGTTGGTAGGCTCGTCAAGAACCAGAAGATGGGGGTTGTTCCACATGGCGCCTGCAATGACAACCTTGACCTTTTGGCCACCAGACAGAGAGCCGATCTCGTTGTGGTTGGCGATCTCGGGGTCGAGGCCGAGATCCTCGAAATGCTTGGAGATGACCTTGGGCTGGAGCTCACGGTAACCGAGACCTTCTCGCGAGGCCTCGTGATCGTCAAACTCTTGGACGAGCTTGTCAAAGCCAAGTTCGATGAGAGTATCGCGGGAGATTTGGGAGTTGGACTTGGGCAGCATATTGCGCCATTTGCTGCCATGTGTTAGCATCGAATTCCTCATTTGCATCAATAGTGTCAGGAAACGTACACTTCGTATTGGAAAGTCTTCTTGTACTTCTGGCGACCGACCAGTGCCTCGATCTGTCGCTGCGGCTTGCCGTCCTTCAAATCCACAAACTTGTCCATCTGGGCGCGATCCGCGTCAGAGAGCACACGAGTCTGCTTCATGTGAACCTCTCGGTCGTCACCGTGCTGGTAACGCCACTGGAGGTACTGGTTGGGGGTTTTCTCCAGATGCATTTCGACGTGCTCCAAAGCGTGCTGCTTAATGTAGCCGATACGCAAGTTGGGGTGCTTCTCAACCTTTCCAGTAGTAGGGATGGTTTCGCCAGTAAGCAGTTTGATAAGTGTCGACTTGCCAGCGCCGTTGGGACCGATGATGGCTACGCGAGACGACAGACACAGCTGGCAAGAGACCTCCTCCAGAGAAGCCTTCGTAGCCTTGGGGTACTTGTACGACACGTTGCTCATACGGATAATGGCACGGGTCTGAGATTTGACACCGGTCAAGATACCAGGAGGAGGAAACTTGAACTGAACTTGGGAGGCCGACAAGGTATAGTAGCTCTTGGCCTCGGGGCGCACCTCAACAAAGGCAGCCAAGTTACCCTTGTAGCAGGCCAGCTTCTTGTTGGGCTCGTAGTGGTAAATATCGGTAGTGACATTGTCGAGGAAGCCAGAGTCGTGAGACACGATCAGACTGGTGATATCCGGGTGAGTCTTGAGGTAGTTCTCGAGCCAGGCGATATTGGCAACATCAAGATGGTTGGTAGGTTCGTCCAAGAGAAGAACATCAGCACGCTGCAACATGGCTCGGGCCAAAGCCAGCTTCATCTTCCAACCACCAGACAAGGAGCCAACCTTCTCAGACTGTCGACCCTCCGGGCCAGGAGTGAAGCCGAACTCAGCCAGAACCTCAGAAATGCGCTCACGGCCCTGAGAAGCGATCTCAGGATCCTTGGCGACAAACTCGAGAATGCTGATGTCAGCATCCTCACCCTGGTTGTGCTCGACGTAGCAGGTTCGGAGAACATCCTGGGGAGGGAAGCCCTCGAGCTTGCCGTTAGCTATACTGCGCATGAGAGTAGATTTTCCGGCGCCATTTCGGCCGCAAAGGCCGTATCGGTGGCCCTTGAGGAGTCTCAGGTTGGTATGCGACAGCAGGAGCATGCCGCCGTAGGCAAGAGAGAAGTCGGCGTTGACAATTTCAACCTCGCCATCGTCCTCCTTCTCGGGAACACCATACTTGCGGTGGTCCTCGTCGACGTAGTGCTGCTGGACAGCATCGGCAACCTTCTGGTGGGCCTCGGAATCCCGCATCAATCCCTTGAGGTAGGGGGAAATCCTTGCGGCGATGCGGTCAACAAAACGGTAGTTGACATCAATGGAAACCATTTCGGAGATGTAAGAGCGGGCCTCCTTGTAGAGGTCGAGCTGGCTTACGACGCCATTGTTGAGCTTAATCTGCTCGTCGAGGATCTTGGCAACGTCGTCTCCTGAGGTGCGGGCAACGATGTCTTCCTCACTGCCCATGGCCTTCTCCATAGTAGCAAGAGCACGCTCGGCAATCTCACGAACTTCAGGAAGGGAGGCTCGGTCGCAAACACCCTTGACACCAGGAATCAACTTGGGCAAAAAGGTTCTGGCCTCGATGGGGTCATGGACAAGCTTGGTTAGGTTCTCGACAATGACGACGGTCTGGCGGAGAACCTCCTGGGCGGTGGTCGGGTTGTTGAGAGATCGCTCGAGGAAGGGAGTCAGGAGACCAAGAACTGGCGAGGTGACGATGGCAACAAAGGTGGTCTGAGATAAGGCGTGGATGGCCTTCTGAAGAGTCTGGGTAGAGGGGTGCTGCATGGTATCGACAAGCAGAGGAATACGAGGGGCGACATCGTCGTTGGACAGGAGGGTCGTGAGCGAGTTCATGGTGAGGACAGCCTGCTTCTCGACCTCGGACTTCAAGTCATGCATGCCGCCCTCAACAATGGGGATCAAGCCAGCGAGCTTGGCACCCATAGCCTCACGCAAGACATCCTTGTCAATGGCCTCCTCCTTGGTGCCGCCAAGGGTGAGCAGGGCCTTGTCGGCCATCTTCTGCATCAGCTTGAAGGCGCCGACAGTTCCTTGCCACTTGCCCGTCCTCTTGGTCAGATACCCGGCCAGAGCGGGCAGAAGGCCAACGACGAGAGCCTCGGGGCTCAGATGGACAAGTATAGCGTCGAGGCCGTACTGGGCAGCATCGCGAACGACGGCTCCCTTATCGGCGAGGGCATCAAGGGCACAGGCGACCATGCCGCCATCCTGGAGCAGAAGGACGACCTCGCTGACGGGCTGACGAGGGAGGAAGCGCTCAAAGATGGCGCCGAGGAGGTTCTGGCTCGACTCGCGACGGAGGCCGGACTTCTTATCGGCAGCGGCCTTCTTGATCTCGGCGAGAACGCCATACTGAGTGAGGCCTACAACGCCAACAGACGACAGCAGGACCTCACAGAGGCCGTAGCAGGCATCGATAGAGGCGGAGGATGTCTTTGCCGTGAAGATTGTGTCGAGGAAGTCGGAGATGGTTTCCTGCGATGGCGGGGGCGGGGCGTCCTTGGACACCATCGTCGACTCCTGCGACGGAGGCGAGACGGGATGAGGCATCGTCGGCGCTTGCGTCGTCGTAACTATTATACGTTGAGAATAGAAACGAGCCTCGATCAACAGTAGGAACGAAGAGTGTTTCCTATTGCTGTTCGAGTAGAGGGAGAAAAGAAAACACAAACGACGGGGGGCGCTTGGTGGGAAAAGCGAGCGTGGAGGGGAGAACGCTGCTTACTACTGCGTTGTAGGACGGCCAGAAGGGACTTTCATGGGTTGGTTGGGCACTGGCTTCGCCTCCCACATGCGCTGCGCACCAAAAACGGACTGGCCCAACCAAAGAAAAAATTTAGGCGTTTGCATGAAATTTTTTCCCTATCTTTTCCTTATCGGGCGGGCGGCCACCCCGCGTCCATGGATACCCCTTGCTCGTTGGTGCATCCCTTGCCGATCCCCTGTTATTTCCACGTGCATTACGGAGCATCTTTCAGTGGACTTTGAAGGGAGGATCTCCTACTGACCAGACAAAGCAGCACGGTATGTAATACGATAGCGCCATTCGAAGAGCTACCAAGGCAAAGAATTCTAAGACCAAAGACTCATTCGACGCCAGTACGACTCGGGCTCGACCATGGAGGATTTAAATCGTTTAATTGTACATCAACATCAGGGCCCCATCTACTTGTTGCCCATCGTTGCTGGTTGAGATACTTTTCCCAGGCTTACAGAGGAAAGTACATGAATATGGCCAACTGCCAAAGGGTATAATGGTTAAGTGGAAGAAAAGAGAAAAAGACATGAGAAGCTTGTAATCAGCCGCCTCGAGGGCAAAAATAATCCTCCCCGGAAGCTGCACCGCCCTGAAACGGAAAAGAAGAGAAAGAAAGTAGGGGAAACGGGAGGTAGTCCCGTGTGTGGGCATCCGGATTATTGATTGTTCTCGTTCCTCAGGGATACAGGGCCCTGGAAACTTTGCGCAGTAGGCTTCACGCTGTGCATTTCCAGTCCTGGAGAAGTCGGCCTCGGTCGCTTATCCTTGCGAATTCCAAGTCGCTGATCGCCTTCTTGATAGTGGCTCTTGAATCGGTAATACGTGGGTTGTCGTGGACGGCAGAGGACGACTATGAAGTTCTTGATGATGTTTGCCTGTGAAAAGGCCCTGAAACGTTCCTTTTTGATAAACTTGTGCGAGTTCATGTACTCCCTGGTAGTTTCGCCTCGCGCCGTCAGGAAGATATGGTATCCCATCAGAGCTGCAGGATACAAGAACAACACGAAACCGAGGAAGACCAGAGCAAAAGGAACCCGGAAGTGGTCGATAGCTTTGCCAAACGAAACGCCCTCCCGGCTCTTGTAGACGAGAATCTGGGCAAGACTGGTGCCAATGAGGTAGGCTGAGAGAAGGGTGGCAGATGTTACAAAAGTAAAGAAATATCGGTAGTTGCGTTTCCCGACACAGTTGTTGAGCCATACGCAATGATGGTCGTGCGTCTCGATGCAGTTGTCGCATAGGCGACAGTGATGAGCTCGCGGAGGCCGCCAGATATTGCACGTTCGACAGTGCTTAACCGGAACTTCCATCGCGGCCGTGGTCGATTCCGCAGATTTTATCAGCGTCCAGTCTGTGGTAGGAGGGCTCAGCTGAAGGGGGTCGTCATTCTCATCGACTGGGGGGAATTGATGAAGGTTGCGCGGGAGGATCTGCCCAATGTTAGCTATCGAATAGTTTGCTCAACTGGGAGTTGAATACGAACCCCTGGATCTGATACAGAGGCATGAATGAAGGAAGAAAAGCATATGTATGCAAGATACGCAAAGACGATGGGAATCGCCGGTGATATATGCTTCCACAACCACGGCGCCTCGAAAACGAAAAACAGAGCGCAAGGGAGGATGACAAAGACTCCCGTCGCTACATTGACAGGACGTTCCTTCGCGTTTTGCCACCGGCCGCCCAGGCAGAATATTGTGTTGCCTTCGAAATACTGATGAACACGGCCAAGGTCGGATTTTTGGCTCGGCTTCCTGGGAAGCCGCGGGTGCCGTTGTCTCTGAGAGTCCCTGGGCCGGAGCTGGGGTGACGATGCTGACGAGGACAGCTTCTCTGCCCCTTCGGTGCTGCGGTTTTGGCTCTGTTGACCTTGGTCGCTTCGGCCAGGCATGAGAAAGCTAGACCGGAAGGATCGCGGAGACTTGATAGGACTGGGCATGTTGGAGAGATCTTTGTAACTCTTGTCGATGACAATGCTGTGGTGGGTTGGTCCTCGGTCTGATTTGCCTTGAAGAGGGCGAACACTATCCGTCAAACTTCCTGCTGCGTAGTGCCCATGGCTTGGGCTGGTATTTGCAGTTATCCTGTCCAAGGTCTCCTGTTCAGTCATCTCAGTGCCGCGGGATGGCGGGGATCGCATGTTTTCTTCGTCACTGGTCGGACGTTGAAACTGTGCTATCGGATTCGAGATGATACTCTGCCTCGCTTGACTGCCGTTTACTTCAACTCCAGCGTTGTCAAAGGTTGGCGAGTATGGCGATGTTGGTGATGTTGGTGACACTGGCGATTGTTGGCTCGTTGTCGCAGGGCGGTGCGGTCCTCCTCTTTGCGCCTGTAGCTTCTGTGAGCTCATAGGACGGAAGAATGCGTGCGACGTGAGTGACGGAACATGGCTTCGGTTTGACAAAGTTGGTGTTTGACTCGCAGACCCGGCGACCGAACTTCCAACGCTCCCCCTTTGGGCTGCGACGCCAGACACATAGGTCTTTCGCGATGACTGTCCCTGCCATGCGCCTTTCGACGATATTCCAGTCCGCGCAGTTCCAGGTCTAGATGCCGCCTCCGCGCTTGTTGGAAAGCTCGTTCTGTGCCGATGCTCATCCACATCGCCGCCATCGTCGCTCGCGATATCCGTCATTCGGGAGGAGATAATGCTCGGCGGACCGGGTACTTCGGAACGGGGAATCTGTGGTGTTGGGAAGCCATCATCCTCGGATTTCGGGGCCATGGCGATGTTTGGTAATTGACTCTTGGGCTGTCGTCGACCTGGCAATGCGAAGGCAATTACTGCTCAGGTTGGAAGGAAGGTATCGCGCGTCGGCTATAGACCTCAAATATCGCCAAAGGTCGCGTTCTTGGTATCGTCTCGTATTGTGATAAACCGTTGGGAGGCTGGCAGGTCGTCCGAACGTGAGGTCGGCAGAGCCGGCAGGCGGCTCGTGTTGCGCTCAAGTAAGGAACTCAAGGGATGGACAGGGGTACAGGGAGGCGGGTTGGAGAGTAGGCCGTAGGAAACTTTGTGAAGAGAAATGATCGCAAGAAGATGGAAAACGAGATAGAGAGAGCGCAGGCCGGAAAGAAACTCGGTAAAGGGAGCGTAGGAGGCGTTGTGGAAGGGAAAGGACTCGGTAATGAGGAGGTGAGATTGGCTTCTATGCTTGTTCCTTTCTTTTGCCGGCTCTGGCCTGGTGTACTTTCCAGGGAACTTGCGTGAGGTCCCTTAGGTAAGTCACTCTTGCAGTGCGCTGCTCCCGGGCCCCTTGTAAAGGGGCTAGCACACGCTGAGTCCCCTACTAGTGGCTGTCTTGTAGAACAATAAAGCTGCAGTGGTTGGTCTCTGAAAGCATACAATCACTTGTCTGAATGCGATGGAAATTGAAAACATGAGGTCTTGCTTGAGCGTTGATCGTGACCGTAGAACGTCACATACAGCTGGGAGCGGAAACCTTCTGCAGTAACCCGCTACGCTGGCGTTTGACAGCACGCTGCTAGAGCGGCCCGGGTTACGTGAAAAAGGCAACAGAGTCGTGGTTACATTCCACTTCTGGCCTCGAGAGTTGCTAGGACGAAAAGAAACATGGCGCGCTTGAAGGTTCACATCACAATGAACGAATGATCAGGGTTCATGCTATGTCCTTGAAGCCTCATTTCCCGGGCACCAAAGGCTCATTTACAGACTGAAGGGTAACCCAAGCCCGAGACGTCATTTAACGTGCGGCGTGATCATCCACGTGACCCGGCTCGCTCCCTGGCATTGACCAATGGAGTACCGCGTAAACTAGCACTTCGAGGTTCCCCGAAATCATACGAGAAACTTCAAAGCTTCAACTACCCAAGCCTCCGACGCAGAACCTATCCTCCAGTCTTCTACACCACAGAACCCGTCCTCACAATGGCTTCACGCGTCACCCGCCGATTTTTCAACACCACTGTTCGCCAGCTCCAGCAGCATCAGAAGGATGAGCTCAAGAAGGAGACCCGTCGCAACCCCGAACTTCTGGTGCGTCATAATACCTCGGCCCACCCCGACAATGCCCATACAAAACACGACATCCCGAACAGCGATACGGCAACGAAGGGTCACAATTGCTAACGGTTACTAGATTCTCGGTGGTGTCATGGCCGCTGCCCTGGGCGGCGCCGGTTTCTACTTCGGTACGGATAAGCATTGATGCCAATTACTGCGCAGGAAGCAATTGCTGACAACATCACCAACGTTCAGGCCGATCGCCCACTGGATCCACGTCCGAGTCTCCCGTCAAGATCGCCTCCAGCCCTTGGGACAGCAACAGCACTGGCACTGGCAAGTACCAGTACCATCCCGGTGGTGACTCCAACGCCGTGCCCAAGGACGCCCCCAGCGCCCTCAACGTCGTTGTCGTCCCCAACGTCACTCTTCCCGCCGAGCTTCACGAAAAGTTCAACAAGTGGGGCAAGGACGGATACCCTTAAAGCGAGAGCTGGGAAGGTTATCGAAGCTGCTCACGCAAGCTTGTACTGTAGATGATTGAGGGGAGAGTGACTTGGATCCATCCTCTGGCCCGGTGTAGAGAGGAAGGATGAAGGAGGAAATGGGCTCGAGTTTTTGCACCCATCCATAGCTCACGTACGACGTGCCATAACATTTTCTAGCTTTGTGTCTGTTTCTGCAATATGTCTTTCCAATCTCTGAGCTGATTGGGTGCAACCCCTTGTTGAAATGACCGAGGGCAACGGAACGAGCAGGCCATCATCTTCGTCACGCCATTAGCTCTTTAGGCTTCCAAACACGCTTGCGTCAATGAGGAAATCCTTCGACGAGTGTCTTATTCCTCGTTGCAGCTTGGCATTGAACCTACACGACATCACACAATTTTGCAACTTTGATATCCATCCACCAGATGGCCTCCCCTTTGAGCTTATTCCGTCAACTCTCTTAAACTTGATTCAACTGCCTATGATTTCATACCGCCAGCGCTTCAATCTCTTCAGCAGTGAACCCAAATAGATGCAACATATCCAATAGACTCTCTCCGTTCAGCCGTGCGTTCGCCTCCATCTGCACACGGGGCTTCGCGTTCCAAGCAACCCCCAGTCCTGCCTTGTCCAGCATCAACAAATCGTTAGCACCGTCGCCAACAGCAATAACCTGAGACAACTCAATGCCTTCCTTGGCAGCAATCTCGACCAGAAGATCCCGTTTACGTTCCTTGCCTACAATGATGCCCTCTACCTCGCCCGTAAGCTTTCCGTCATCGACAACGACATGGTTGGCGTATGCGTAATCGATGCCTAGTTGTTTGGCGAGCCACGCCGTCAGGGGCTGGAAGCCCCCCGAAAGAACTGCAGTCTTGATCCCCAGGCGTTTCAGAGCCCTGATCAGCTCCGGCACCCCCCTTGTGACATCCAATACCGGGCGGAGATCCTCGAAAAGGGTAGCAGGAAGGCCCTTGAGTAAGGCAACACGTTCGCGGAAGGAACCCTCAAATTCCAACTCGCCCATCATGGCACGGTGAGTAATCTCAGCGACGCGAGCAGCCAGGTTCGGGGGGTCCTTGATGTGATCAGCCAACAGATCGATGACCTCCTGAGTGATGAGCGTGCTGTCCATGTCAAAAACGACCAGTCTAGGATGTCGCCTCCACACGGTGTCCCTCTGAAGGATGACATCCACGTTCCACTCTTGCTCAAATCTGTAGATCATCTCATGCTTCCGCAGGTCATCGAGGCTGAGGTACTCTGGAGACGGCGTGGGAGAGAGCGTCAACTCAACGATGCGCGGTTGCTCCTGGTTGTCCAGGCATCGGTGAGAAGAGTGAGGCTCCTCGGCTTCCCTGGGGAGGGGGAAGGATGACATCAGATGGAGGAACGAGGTGATGCATAGCGGTGAGATGTAGGAGCCATAGATATGGTCCAGCTGCTCTGACTCCTGGGTAGGCGGCTCAAGGGGATACTCCTTGGGATCGGTTGTGGGCGCCAAGTTCTCAGGCAAGGACTCGCTGCTGTCGCCGAAAGTCGTCTTGGTGGGGGACCGCGAGCCTTGGTCCTCTCCCCTTGACTTGTACAAGAGAGTTGCGATGAGGCGGTCCGACTTCTCGCCAGTCCGGGGAGCACAGTTGGGATGAGAGTAAGAATGGCTCAAGCCGCTGTCTACCACAGTCGGAGGGTTTTCATCGGACGGGACGCCATTGAACGGCAGAATCGGCCTTGTGTGCGACGCGGGTGAGTTGCCTGAGTCCTCAACCACAGTGTCGATTCCGTGAAATTGGTCCTGGCGGGGAGGACGGTATTGCTGATGGTCACTGAGATAAGAGCTGCTCCTCATCGCAGTTGTCAACTGAGGCCGTGCGGCATTCTGCTTGGCGGGGCTCGCTTGGTCTGCCATTGTGCGCGCGGGGTAGAAAAGAAGCGATTGCTTAGAGGCACAGCTGAATGTGCTAGAGGGCCGTAAGAGTGACAGAAGCGGCCAGGCAGGTAAGCTGACAACGCGATGCGCGATCTTCCACAACGACGAACCCGAAGGACAGATTGATACTCAAAATTGGGTTGGTGAGACTGAGAGATCTCGTTCCCGGGTTGTTCCCTCCCCCGCCAGCCGTTGAAGTCCGATGGCTCGTGCCACTTGCTACTTGCGTGCGGCTGTCAGACTATCAGACGGTTTGATTGGTGGGAATGGGGG
>JADBHU010000979.1:0-25670 GCA_017140155.1 Fusarium devonianum
CCCCCAATGTATCCGCCTACTCCGGCTTGTTCCTCGGACACAATTCCATGTCAAGACACAATTTGGCCGGCTCATGGGATTCTTGCCATTTTGCCGAACCTAATTTGGAACCCTGCTACCGTTTTCTGAGCTGGTCTTCGGAGCAATACAATTAAAATACTGTGCGCGTTGTGTAGGATTCTTAGGCCCGTAAACTCAGTCTCAACATGAGATTGGCCGTGGCATCGCAATGGATTGAGTCCAAGGTTTGAGAGGGCTTACAGCTCCAAATGTAGCGAGTTGTCGTCACCTTGAATCACAGAAATCACGGAGCAATCATCTATCAAGCGGGTTCAAGGGATGTTATTGGCTATTGATGACCGGAAGATCATGGACCTGCGTGTCTCATCCAGACATCAGGCATGGAACCAGTCATAAAATACAGTACTGGATAAAATGACAATCCAATAAGCCGGAGCTCCAAGCTTCTTCCCATCTCGTTCTCTCGCTGCTGCTTTTCAAAAGCTCGCTACTCACTTCCTCGCCGAATCTTTAAAGTGGCGGGTAGGGAGCACCGGTGGCAGTTACATAAACGGTGTTGGTGACGGTTCTCACAGAGCACTCGCTTTTCTTACCGCCCTGCGAGTGCTTGGAAGGACGGGGACGGCGAGTAGGGCGAGAGCCACCTCGAGCGCGGGTGCGAGTAGCCTTGGGAGCCTCGGTGGAAACTGGGACGATTGCCGTGGCGGAATCCTCCTCATTGCAGTCCTCGTTCTCGTCATCACCGGGGGTGGCGGGCTGAGAGTTCACAGGCTTCGGTGTCTCGACAGCAGAGGTCTCAGCGCCAGGGGCAGCGGGAACAGTAGGGGCAGAGGGCTTGATCACCACAGAGGAAGGCTTCTCAGCGCGGGCAGAAGACTCGGCGCTGTTGGTAGGCACAGGCAGAACATCAGAGACGTCCCCAGGAAGACCGGCAAAAGAAGGGCGGGGGGCGCTAGGGGGGATACTGGCCGAGTCATCGGCAGACGCCTCAACAGCCTTGACAGCAGTAGGCTTCGCAGCCTTGTTGGTGGGCTGGGCATCACCACCCTTGCCGGGCTTAGTGGCAGAGGGTTGAGAAACAGCAGTGGAAGCCTTGGGAGCAGAAGAGCCAGAACCAGAGCCAGAACCGCTGCCGCTGCCATTGCTCATGCAAGCGAAGGAGATCTTCTTGACGTCGGAACCCTGGGCAGGGCCGCTGAGCGACCATGCCATGTTGACATAAGGCCAGCAAATCCGACCGTCAGACATGGTGACCATATCACCAGACACGTAGGTGTCGTCGGAGCTGATGGGCTCGCCAACCTTGGCGCCCTTGCTGTCGACGAGCTGGAACTTGGTGCCGGCGAATTTGCCCTCGCAGCCCATGGCCTCGAAGGGGCAGACGGGGTTGGAGATCTCCTCCCAGGTGACGAGAGCGGTCGACGCATCAAAGGCAGCAGCGTGGGCGTTGGAGCAGTCGTTGGCCCCCTCGGTGACCCAGTTGATCTGGCTGTCACCGTCAGCAGCACCGACCTTGGAGGTGGCCTGCTCGCCAATGAGGGTTTTCTTGTCGGAGAAGAGAGCGATGGCGACGTTGCGGTTGTTGGTGCGGTTCTGGGCCTTGGTGTAGCCCTCGCCCATCCAGTCGTTGAGGGTCAGGTCGATGGCACCGCGGGAAACCCAGGAGAAGATGTAAGAGTCAGAACCGATGAAGCGGGCCAGGGAGCTGTAAGATCCGCCCATTCCACCCATGGGCTCGTTGCTGGCACCGTTGATGGTCATCTCGTTGGAGACCTTTACACCGTTGTTGCTCATGCCCTGGGTTTCGGTGTTGAGCCAGATGGCACCCTGGTCTTCAGCGCAGAGGGATGCAAAGGGAGGCGCATCGGCCGCCTCGAAAGCAATGCCAGTGTTGTGAGAGCAGCCCCACGAGGAAGAAGCGCCGGCGATGGTTTCGATTTTGCCATCCTCAGTGACGTAGCGGATAGCATCACCAAAGTGGCCAGAGGAGGGGCCGGAGTAGGACGTGACAACTATGTAGGCCGCGTAGTAGCCGGCCTTCTCAGAGAAGACGAGGTCGCCGTTGATATCAGGAGAAGCAAGAGCATCGCCATCGAAACCGGATCCGCCAAGGAGGGTGCGGAACGTCTTCTCGCCATTGGTGTATCGGTAGATGACGGGGAGGGGGTCTTTGGCTTCTCCAGAGACGACTTCGTTGGTCAAGAGGGCGAAGCCATCGTTGTGGGCAACTAGGCCACCGGCTTCATGTCCACCCTTGACAGTGACGGCATCACCAACAGCGGCAAAGGTCTTGGGGTCGACGCCCTGAACGATAACGCCAGTCCCTGAAGAGTCAAGATAGGCAAGAAAAGCCTTCTTGCCATCAGGCGAGACAGCAAAGGGAGTTCGGCGGTGATGGGGGAAACCGGTCCAGTACGCGTCCTGAATAGGGTTGAAGGAGGTGGTCAGCGCAAGAGAATCAACATGGTTCTCAAGCGAGGACGAGGTGAGGGCAGCAGCCGCCAGCGCCAGGCCGGCAGTGAAAGTGAGAAGGCGAGACATCGGGGAAGTGACTTGTACAAGAAACGAGTGGATGTGAGATAACACACAAAAGGGAGTGTCAGTGGTCGAATCGGTAAAGATCGTCGAAAAGAAACAAAAGAAGGTAATTGGGACTAGACCCCAGGTCGATAATCCAAGGTTGGCAGAAGGTTGAAGCTATTCTCGTGCTCTCTCTTGCTGCTGGCCTGGGCGACTTGGGTCTTATAGACGCCAGACTGACCCTCTGTTACCACCCGGTAGTGGCGGCTTCAACCTAGCATCGCCAAACCGGCCGACGAGCGGTGGAATAACCCACAGCACCTCGTGCTAAGCGCATTTGGATGTTGCAGCCGACTTCAAGCAGCCAGTCAATTTTACATCAGACAGTTAACGGGTGACGGGGCAGAACCAAGCATGGTTATGCTGTTTCAAGCCCTAGTTAGCCTGGCCCCCCGCGTCCAAGGGCCTGCAAACCATCACCTCACCCTGGTTGACGGCATAGGTCTAGACTGCCATATGTCCGACAGGACGCGGCCTTGCAAGTCGAGACCGGTGGACTCACTACGACTTTCTCTGTCCCATCTTGGCCTAACGTTGAGCTAGGCGCGACGCTTCTTGCAGGATAGACGAAATACGTAGGACCAAGAGCATCGGTCGGACCGGATGACAAGGAGAAGAGGTCCATTTGAATGGGCCGTCTAAGGGTACTAGCAAGTGTCTCGTCTCTGGGCCTACGTTCCACAATTGTACTATGTAGGTATTAGTCGTGTAGACTATGTTATAGGTAAGATTGTTGTCTAATAGAGCAGACGATAGTTGAGTGCTTATGCTTGTTGACCGAGCACTCAACCCTTCAGCTAAAGATTGAGATCTTGAACCAACGCCGCCCTCTCTGACCTCACCTGTTCCAGTTCAATTTTATTCACATCATTCATGTTGAGGGCCATTGTACGTAACCCCTTTCTTGGGTAAGGGGCGCCGTATTGACCAGGGTTTCAGGCCCATGTTTCGGGAGGTTTCGTTTGTCATGGGCTCCATCCATATGCTGGGCCTTCCATCATCTGCCGAGCGAGGAGTACGCAGAAGAATCGTTCAACGGCGATTCGCCCAGAATAGGGATGTTTAAAAGTCCTCGAGGAACTGATGATGGGGTCACATCGCACTGAAGGGCGGTAGAAAAGACTCAAGATGCGAAAGAATGGAAACACTGATGAATGAGACAAAAAGCCCTCTGACGCAACCTAGACTACGGGTACCTTGGTACCTGACAGTGGCTGCACGCAGTGGCTACCGCGGGTTTTCCGTGCCGCCGACCACCGAAATTGCGCGCGATTACGCCCTCACGTGCTGTCAAAACCCCCCTACGTAACGTCCCCTAAGGTACAGAGTCCGCCACCATCGGCCCTTGCAGCTTTGCAGGCGCCTCAGGCGTTGAGACCTGGCTAGGCTGGATCTGGCGATTTGATTCCTTTGCCTCGCGTTATTGTCCCAGACCTCGTATCGTCCACGAGGCTGAGCACAAACGGAAAAAACACGCTCAGGGAAAAAGGAGGCGCCTGATCTTCCATCTTGTCCATGGACTCTGATTCCTGGCTTTCTCTTCCCTACGTATCTGCCATCGGCCTCTGGACAAGCAATTGATAAGAGGCTTTCGCACCCCAGGAACGTCCGGATCAGCCGTGGCATATCCGTCAGCTCCAGCGTCAGCTCCAGCGTCAGCAACGCCATCAGCTCATTCCAAACATCGCCTGCAATGCTCAAATACCTCGTCAAGCCCTCAAGGAAGGGCATCAACGATGGCCTCCTCGTTCTAGCCGTGCTTGGCGGTTTCATCTCACTCATCTTGGCCTTTATCGTCTTCATCGCAGGCACCACAATCGTCCACGGCAAAGGTGATCATCCTGACCACCTATTCTGGGAACCGCTAGCCCTTGTGTCGGTATGTACAATGTTTTTCTGTGTTGTATCTCTCGGTCTGTGATCACATAAACTGAGAAGTTCATCTTGCCGACCTGTCCGAACACTGACCAATCTTATGTTAGTTTAATGGAATCATTCCCAACAATGACACTTCCAAGTTCCTGGTTCACTTGAACTGGTTCGCCAGCTCCTTTGGATGGGAGCATCCCAGCGCCCCTAAAGGCTTCCCTAAAGCTGGCATAACTTCTTCAGGCCCACGGTACTATTCAAATATCCTTAATGACCTGCAGCAAATTGCTAGAGAACTTCGTCTTCCCGAGGATGCGGTTTATTGTCCTCGTCCTGGCCCCTACGAGGACCCTTGCGGCAACATCTTCTTTGAGGCCTGGCGGACCTTCCTCGTCTCTGATGGCCTACCCATCTCAAGCTGGGTGCTCTGGGTCATGCTGTTATCTGCCCTTCTGCTGTGCGGTTACAACCTTGCCCAAGAATGGATGATTCGAAACAGGCCCCATTGGATGAAGTGCCGGTGCATGATCGGCAAGCGGTGGTGTCCCTGTCCCAAGGGCACCAAGGAGGAGATTGAGAACTACGACGACTTTGTCTGGGACAAGGTGCGTGTATCCTACTGGTCAATGTCGGCCATTTACTTGGGAGTTGCTGCTGCTCAATGCTGCATGACCTCGGTCTTCTTCGACCGGTTTCTGGGCTATCTCGAGGAACGACTGCCAGATGGCATCAACATGAACCGAAGGCGACGTCTCGGCTCCGAGATTCTGCTTTGGGTAGCTTTCGGCATACACACCTTCAGCGCCCTGTGCATGGCTATCAGGTGGAAGTTGAGCAGGAGGCCAAAGGGTTGGATGGAGGGGCAGAGCCTCAACCGTATGGATCGTTCCAGCGACGGAGGCAGGATCCCTAGCGATGCGCGATACACTGACTGAGCTGTCAAAAGAGGGGAAGAGCATACAATCATATAATTGAGGAGGCAGATCAACAAAGGCGCTCTAGTGCATATGCTAATCAGTCAATCATATAATCTTATTAATACCGATCGAGTTTCACCCCAGACATTCCTGGAAATCTACTACGTCCTGGTATGTTATAGCTTGGGAACCAGCAACTCCTCTGCCACTGGCCGCATCACACTCAACGCCTCTTCCGCGCCTCTGCTGCCCGCAGCCAACGCTCCCTCGATATGGCCCCTCCATACATGACTCGTCTCGGAGCCTACAAAGTGAAGGCTTCCCTCTACCGTCCACTGGTCTAGCGCCATGTCGCGTAGGTGCTGCATGGGCACAGCTGACGAGGGAGCCTGTCGAGCCCATGCCCCATAGCTTGGCTCGATCCTCAGCAAAGGGTCGGGAAGAGGCGCGCAGTCAGCAAAGATGCTTCCTAGATGTGCTAGAAGAATCTCTCGACGTGCCACTACATCTTTACTCCATAGTTCGCAACCTGTCTCGCCTGCGATAACGCATGTGAGAGAGTATATGTCATCCGCGTCGGATGAAGTATCGCGAGTCTCCCACACTGGTCCCTCGGCGCTTTGCGAGTACCCGCTGAGGCCCTTCTCACGCCACCAGGGCTGATCGTAGACTAGGACGGCTTCGGTGTAGAAGCCAGGCTGCTCGTACTCCTGCATCCACTGCTTGTGCTCGCCAAGGGCAGGGCTAAAACTCATGTGTCGATACGCTGACGTTGGCACAGCGAGGATCACACGAGAACACTGGAAAACCTCGCCTGTGACTGTGGTCAAGACACACTTGTTGCCGGATGTCTGATCGACCCACTGGACAGCCTGGGATAACACCACCGAGCCAGGCTCTAGACGCTGCGCAAGAGCCTCGCACAACGTCGGCGAACCGCGGAAGCGCATGCGGCGGCAAGGCCGAGCTGGCTGCCCAGTGGCGTTGAGGAAGCCTCCAGTGGTCTTGCAGACGAGGAGGAAGTAGAGCGCAGCGACGTCGCGGGCAGCGAGGCCAAACAGCGTGGCGGTCCAAGTATCGGCGAGCTTCTGCACGGCAGGTGTAGCGCCCTGTGAGACGACAAGCTCGCGAACAGTCATTGACCCGTAGTTGGGCAGCATCAGAGTAGGGTTGTTGAGGTCAACATGCTGGGAGAGACCCTCGAGGTTATCACGGACGCGGTCGTACGAGCGACGGTCAACCTCATCGAGCTATACAAGCTACGTCAGCACATGTTGTCAGAGACCCGAGAAGTGAGGAACGCATACATTAGGGACAGCGCCATGCTCATAGGCTCCAAAAGCGTGCATCACGCTTTTCCCGCCTGCCGCCGTCTTCTCCTCCATCATCTCGAGACCAAGATCGCGCACCAGATTCCACGCCCGCGGCTGGTGGACATCGTCGACCCAAGCACCCGCGAGCTGCGCAGCGCCAGGCCCAGCTGGGAGGCGGCCGCCAATTCGGTCGTGAGCATCCAGGACGAGGCATGAGACGCCGGCTTGCTGGAGCTCGTAGGCAGCTTGGAGGCCGCTGAGGCCGGCGCCGACGACGATGACTTGGGCAGAACGTTCCGGCCGGGAGCCGAGCCTCCGGTGTCGGGGGACGGCAGTTTCGGCGAGAGAAGCCATTGGAGTCGGTCGACCTTGTGGTTTGATGCGAAGACAGAGGAATTGGATTGATTCACCTGCCAAGAATTATAGAGGCGCCGTACACTCAGCTCGAGGTTGTCAATGAGGGAACTTCAGCTCTGTTTATCTTGATCCTATCCTTGCCCGCTACGCAGCATCAGCCTCCAACCCCGGAGTGTCTGTCATCCTGGGACAAATCCACCGCAACGCCTCAGCCTCCACTCTGCGTCCCGGCTCCCCTAGTCCATGAACAGTTCTCATTGTCCCTCCCGGATAGTATTGCCGCTTCAGGAATTACGAGTGCCGCATCTCCACTAGGCCCGCCGTTCCGCTGGATCCTCCCCATCGCCAATTTGTCAATCTGATAGATTCCAAAGACTGAGCTCCACTGCTCGCCAGCGACTTCCTGATCCTAGTCTAAGCATTTCCGAGGCCGGGATTTACGAAACCCATATCCGTTAGGTCATGGGCATGATGATTGCTTGTCAATGTGTCAATAGATCAAACGAGACCTTCATGAACCTTTCCTTTTGCCCAAAGAGTGTGCTTCCTCTATAGTCTCAGAGTAAGGTCTTCCGCCACCACTTCTCCTCCTCTTGTAACCACATCCTTACATTCTCGGGTTTAGAGAACCCATGCCCTTCATCCGGCGCGACAATGAGCTTGACATCGCCTCTCGCTTCTTTGATCGCATCAGCCATTTGCTGTGCTTGGTCTAGAGGCGTGACCTTGTCCTTAATGCCGTGTAAAAGTAAAAGTGGTGCTGTAATCTTGTGGGCCTCAAACAATGGGCTTCGTTCGCGGCAGATTCTGTCCTTTTCAGCTTTGTCAGTTCCCGCCGCCAATACAAGGTGATCAGCATAGTCTGATTCGAGCTTGTGGGTCGACTCGTCAAGACGTTTCATGTCGCTGATGCCAGAGAGACAGACGCCTCCTGCGAATGCTTGCGGGTGGCGCGTAAGCGTCCGGAGGGTGTTGTATCCGCCAGCGCTCACACCGGTGATACCTGCACCTCCAAGTCTTGTCCTTCCTGTCTCTGCGAGATGCAAGGCAAATTCTGCTGCGTCGTCTGAATCGACTAGCCCCCAATTCCCAAAAAGGGATTCGCGGTATTCACGGCCGTGACTGCTGGATCCCGCATAGTTCAAGGCGAAGCAGGCATATCCTCGAGACGTGAAATATTGTGTCCTCAGCTTCAAGCCTGATCCCGTATATGATGTCGGACCTCCATGGCTTATCAAGATGAGAGGCGGCCGATCGCCATCTGGTGCCGTGAATTTGGGATTGTGCGGTAGCCAAAGGAAGCCATGTATATCCCGCCGGGGCTCTCCTTTCGAGACCATGCGCAGCGACTCAGTTTTCGAGTAGGTTGAGTCTGGAAAACACTCTTCCGTGGAATCACGTAGCTTTGTGATGCCGTCTGTATTGCGGATGTCAACTCGATATAAAGCTTTGGCGGTAGTACTCCCGGCCGCTAGAACGAGGAATGAGTTCTCGTCCTGGCGAGCTACCGAGTCTAGCATGATCTCGGAGAAGATTGAGGCATCTCCAATCTCCTCCCACAAACTCGTCTCCAAGTCGATCACTATTATCTTGGAAACGCCTAGTGCGACCGGGGCGGCCACCAGGTGGCGAGAAGACAATGGCGCATATGTGTGGCTACAGCGGTTGAGAATGAGGTCGATAGAGGGCAGCGTGAGAGTACTTACCTTCCTTGAAACCAGCGCATCTCTCCGAACTCTGAGTTGTCCAGGTCTGTGAGCTTGATCTCAACTGGTTCATCAGTGTCTGGCAAAACTCGGAATAGTCGACGATAGCCTCCAGTCTCTTTGCCGAAGAAAATACTCCCATCAGAACCCCATCGGGGCTCTGCCACGCCTTCGCGGTCTTTTCCAGCTATGAGGCGTATATCTGAGACAGAGCCTTCTGGTAGCCATGTGGCAGAGTATAGCTTTGCTGCATCGAAGGGAAGATCCGGGTGGTCCCACTCCAGCCAGACAAGCCTCTTTCCATCAGGACTGAAATACGGCGTGTAGTAGAAGTCAGCCCCGTCCAGAATTCTCTTAACTTCTCTTGTCTCTGTGTTGATTGCCACGATGTAGTTCCGTACATAATCCGGGGTATCGTGCTCGTGGTCTTCCTGGTTGGCCAAGACCCAGGTAGACGCTGGATTGGCGTCAAAGTTGGAGTACCTCAAGCTGGGAGCTCCAGTCAACGCGGTTACTTCCTTCGTATCCGGATTCAGTATGTGAACCGTGTTATCTTTATTGGAAAAGACAATGCGGTCGTCGGGCAGAATGGCATACGGCGAGCCACCATACTCGTATACGGTGTTTTTGGCGCTGTACTCGACGGGCAACACCTCCTTCAGTCCATCGTGCGCAATCTCTACAATTGCTATGCCGCCAGCCTCTCGGCTCTCCGTGAAAAAGGCCCTCTTAGACTTTGGCTACATCTCGTTTCCGTGTCAGCAGTCGTACTCAGAAAGCAAGAGAGCATGGTCGGAATGAAGACACACGTTCGTCCGGGGGGCTGAAAGACTTCTGCTCTTTGAAACGACAGAGTCAACCGAGATGGCAGACTCCCAGTCCCCAAAGGGAGCGATTCTCTTCAATGTCATGATGTTGTTGAGATGAAGCTCATTGTCGGCTTCGTCAAAAGCGGGGTGATATGAGGACCAGGGTGGAGGCGTGGCACCCCATCTCTCTCGTCCATTCTCACCAACATGGCCGTTGTAACAACACGCAGTGGAATGGCTTTTCCAAAAGTACTGAAAATGGTAGCGACACGACCTCCGAGGTAGCTTCTGGAGGCATGCCAGCAGCGTAGTGGTCTCAGTGAACTTTTACTGGATTTTCTATAATGGATTCTGAACCGTAAGATCTAGTGGCTTGTCCCGATTGAGAACTCTCGGGAAGTCAACAAAGACAGTGATCGGCTCGCCAGCTTAAACCTGGAGACCCATGAATATCTTCATTCGAAACCGCACCGCCTTCCTGGCATACCGTGAGATGGCTGTTTGTTGATCGGCCTCATGGTCTCGACGCATCACTTCCTTGTCCGACGGTATCGTCCAGTTGAAGCCGAAGCCTCTGCCATGCTTCATGAGCCACCCATATCCTTGCGAGTCTTACAGGATGGATGGTAGGAAAAACAATAACGTCTTTGCAGCAGTTGCAGTAAACTTTGATGGTGGCGTGCTGACAGCCGCCAACACCAGGAACATCATGCAAGGGACGACCTCCAAGCCGTGAACCAAACCCAGAACTCACTGAATAAATTGCCAGGACTTTGCTCCAAGAGAAGCACCAGATACGTCATAGCCCACGTGGTGCTCGATCTTGATCGGAGCGACCTGGTCTGCACGAGCGAGGGTGAAAGATCTCATGATGTGTGGCCGTCGCATGTCTACTGCAAAACCATGTGACCCGCGTGTCGTGATGCAACCCGGCCAGGAACCAAAGGTCACGTCAAAATTGCAGGCACATCAGGCGCATTATCGTACTCACTTGCTGTCATAAAGCAGGGCATTGTCGCTCGAAAATGATCACTAGAACTGTTTTTACAAGGCACAATGGACAAGAGTGACCTTGTCGCAAGTGGCAGCAGCAAACGGGTTTGGCTAACAGGATTAAAAGTCATCAGGTACAGGTATCTACTGGCTGCGTTAAATATATACATGGCACCCTGCCACCCCAAGGGCTAATCCAGCCTTCTCCTAAACATCGGCCGTCTCCTTACTGGATCGAGCACAGGTTTCTGGATCTTGCTGAGCGCTTCTTCAGGACTCCGACGGGTGTCCTTCTGTGCCATGCCTTCTCGGCGATGGGGATAGTATTTCGGTGAGGGCGAAGTCGAGCGACGGTGAGGAGATGGTATCCTCCGCGACGCAACGGATTTGTACCCCATATAGCAGGATGCGATGGTTTCTTGTCGCGGGGTGAGAGTATCATCGGACTCTGGGGTATCGTTACAGAAATTGAAAGCATCGCTAGCATCTTCAGGAAATTGAGCGGTAGGAAATTCGTCATCCTCCAAATCCTCCTCATAGGTATCTTGAGATTGCTCCTCATCTTCTAGCATATCCAGCGACGACCGGCTCTCTGTGCAATCGGAAACCGAGGCGACAGCATTGTCGCGCTCATCAAACTGCGAGGTCTCGTCGTCGTCGTGAACATGAGATCGGGGCAGGTCTGGAACGAAATGTCCCGCTTCAGACCCGGAGAATGACATGGTACGCGAAGGAGGATTGGAGGAATAACCATGCGACTCCAAGCACCTCGGTGAGGACACCGAAGACTCGGAGCGTGGTGCCTCAGAGTGGGGAGGCGAGAGAGGAGCTTGGACAACCGTTGAAGGTCGAATATCAGTATGGATCGACAGAGGCTCCTTGGTGATGTGGTCGTCTTCAAAGAAACTGGGGAGAGAGGCATCATCGACGCTGCTGGCCGTGGTGCCTTCGGTCCCGACGCTGTTGGTCTCGGAAAAGGAGGATGAAGCAATAGAAATAGTGTCATGGTCGTGATCGTGATCATGACGATCGAGATAGTTATCGGGGAGATAGCTTGCAAAGTAGCGGACGATAGAGTCGAAAGACTTGGTCCGGAAGAGTTGGAGCGCGTACTGCCAGTGCTCCGAGTCCATCAACTTGGGGTTGGCGATAATTTCAACAGCGAGGGACTCGAGTGATTCGTGCAGCTCCTGAATCCGCTGGCGCTGGCGGTCGGCCATTAAGCGATGAAAGTCGTCGGTGGTATCGGCATCGCGGGAGATTTCATAAACGTCGTGGTGAAAGGCTTCGGGGTCTTGAAGGGTGAAAGAAAAGGTATTGTATTGGTCGTGAAGTTTGGTAAAAAGGTCATCCCTCTTCATGCCAAACTTCCAGGCGGGCCATGCCCAGCCCGGGTCGTCCATGTCGAGGTCACAGTCGAGAGAAGGAGAGAATTGTGGGTGAGGATCGGGTGCCGAGTCGAGTGTCCAGAGAGAAAGCCCAGGGTTGTGCCGCGTAAAAGCTCGTGGGAGCTTCGAGATCTAGATCATAGCCATGGCGAGTATAGGTTCACAGAGAGTCCAGTAGTCACTGAGAGCACTAAAGTGAACAGAGAGAGCGTCGTTCAGGGCTTTTGGACGGCGATTTCGGTGACGAGGGCGGTTTGAGGATGGATCTGTGAGCGGACTTTGGTGGAAGAACAGAATGCACCAGGTTCTGGGGCAAGCGGACACCCAACATCAGCGGTTGCCCCCGACAAAGGGCTGTGATTCTGGCCTGAGGCACAAAAGGTGGCTTCGGAAATCGCGTCCCATTGGCCTATCTACATCACGTCCATAGCGCCTGCATAAGCCCCGCCACTTGCGGAACTGATAAACCAATCAAAGCAGGATAGGTGCATTAGCGGGCATCTTAGGTCTGGCGTCTATCCAATCATAGCATGGTGGCACTTGTTTAGGTGCATGAAAGCCCGGTTGCTGACGGGCACTTGCTCCAAAGTGTGGTTCCAATTGTGCAGGTGAATGCTACGCTTTTGGCAATTCCGTTGCCGGCCTGTTTTTTGAAGAGTTCAGTCTTTGCTAGGTCACGAGGCGCCTAAACCACCAGCTTCCCTCCGATTTTTAGCCCAACGGGCAAGATTAGACATTACTAGACCAAGTGCAATGAAAAGTCGCATCATGAGATGAAAACTGACTTGATCAAGATATGTCTCTGCTTCTGAAGCCCGTGACAGCCTCACGTTTCTCCTCTCCTCACTCGTATATATAGAAACCGTCCCCTATCTTCTCGCTAGCTGTCAGGTCATGCTCATAATCGCTTCCTCAGAAGCTTCGGTGTCGTCATAGTCAAACCCGCCTGAGCGGCAGTGAGCAGCACGTTGATGGTCATTCAGGCGATCTACTGAATCACTCTGTGCTTCGCCTCCCCTGTTAACGACATGCAGCTGAGGGCTCATCAACCCCCGTTCGCCTTCGTCCCGGCTGTGGCGCAAGACCGTTTCAAGATTCTCTCCAGATGGAGGAGGCTTTGCCTTGCAACGTAGACACAGCCACAAGCGGGAGCCTTTTGGAAATGCGCCTTGTCCAGCCCTACCGAACAAGTTGACCAATGCCAGCAAAAGAACGCCCACCGTCTCCATCCCAGGCCTCCCAAAAGTCCTAGGCACCCGCTACCCACTCGCTTCGCGCCGCTCGTCCCGCTGCCGCTTCCACTGTCCTTTTCCAGTGCTGATCCGATCTACTAATAAGTTTCAGCAATTGCTCATGCTGCTCTGCTCTGCTCTGCTCTGCCCTGTCATATTGTGAAGATCTCGATAGCCCCAGCCGACAGGTGTCCCCCAACTTATTGGATGACTCGACTCCGGGTCACTTTTCTTGCCCGTGGAGACTGAGCCGAGAACAGACGCCGTCAGCAGGCCAATCCTAAGGTCGTCCTTTTCAACCCCCCGAGAACAAGACTCCAGCGTGTCCTGTCCTTCTGATGCGTATGTTCCTGATCGTTTTCCCCCATAGCTAGCCCCGTAAAAGTCGAAGCCATCCGTCTCGTTCAGGGTGCCCTTTTTGGTTCCTGCATTCTAGTACCTTTTTACCCCGACCAATTCCTACTGCACCTACTTTACCTACGTGCACCCCAAGTTTTTCTCCCCAGTTCATATTACAACCCTTTCACCCCTTCCTTACCTTGACTGGCCGACATTGTTTGAAGTCTTACTCCGCCGTGTGTGCCTTGTCCAGCGTCGCCTCACCAAGCCAGCTTCAACAAGTCTTACACACTCTCAACTCATCAAACGTTTCTCAGCCTGTCGACACCCCATCGTGTTACGCACCGCCTCGGGACCACCAAAGCCCTCACTCAACAACGACACAAATTATTCAACCTTGAATCCTCCGGCTGTAGCATTGCCTCACTGAGTTTGGTTGGCTAGTGGTACCAAAGGTACTTACTCAGGTTTCTCATCTGGCGCATTCCGTCTCTTGTCGCCCCGTCATCCCACCACCCTGCTTGCTTACCAGCGTCGCATGGCCCGTAGGCACCATCAATCTTATGGCCGAACCCAGGTTCGGGCTCTCTGAGGCCATCTCGGAGGAGCGCACTGAGCCATTCTCTCAGTCCGAGATTGAGGCCCGATTTAAGGGCATTCGCGTGGAGGAGCCTGTCTCTACGAGCGACTCCCTGGCCGTCCCGCTAGACGAGCTTCAGGTGGAGGATCACCACCACAGACAGGGGATCCGTATCCTCTTCCGTCCTCTGGCCAGACTCTCAAGTGGCCGGTCCGTGAGCCCCGGTAGTGATAGTTGCCAGTGGCTCGCACTCCGCGCTGAGGTTGCTTCCTCGGAGCAGCCAGAGCACAAAGTTCTGGCAGTGACTCAGACGTCCAAGGATATCAAGTTCTCCGTCCGCATCCCCGGCGAAACCCAGGATGAGTCCCAACGGCCCCCTCTGTGGTGCGAACTGTATTACGATCCCGCCAGTGACAAGGTCATCTTCCTGAACAAGTCAGACGTGCCAATTACTTTGTCCAGCGTGTCATCGACGCCTCTCTCGAGCCCTCACCTCAACGCCGCCCACGGTATCAACCCCGGCTTGGCCAAGGCATTGAAGCCTGGGACCTGGCGCATTACTGTTCGAGACGTCGATGTCCTCGACTTTCGAGTGCTAGAAAAGCGCCCAGTGACGCTCTATCAGCCCCAGCAAGCGACTAGCATTGAGGACGCGCCATCTACCACGAGCTCTGCCCGCATTAACTCGAGTGGCAAGCGGGCCCTGACTCCGGAGTATGACGAGAAGAGGGTGAAACGTCGTGTCTCAGATCCGGAGACACCTGGCGACGACGGCGTCATCATGTTCCTCAGGCCTGCCGCGGAGCCTCTAGTCTTTCCCCTTCCGAATGGCCGCGAGAGCAGGGAGCTTTCGGCAATAAATGGGCATCCTTTGCTAGATGCTGAGAAGGGCGATACCATCGCAATTCCAGGTGTCTGCGAACTGGACGAGTACCAACTTACCAAGCGGGAGCCGATCGCATCAACGTCGCTGTCCGCTGTTTATACGGCAACTCACTCCCACGTGCCCGACAACATCGTCACGGTCAAGGTGCTCAAGACACGTATCGCCAACCCGAATGACAAACCTCTTGTTCATGAACGGAACGTCATCCGCCAAGCCGACATGTGGCTTCGTGAGTGCAAGAGTCAGGAAGACTTGCAGCACGAGTCTATTGTTCGTTACTATGGTGGGGATGCGCGGTTTCTGTCACTTTACATGGAGCATGTGGACGCCAAAGATCTCACTGCCACGCCTCGATGGAGGAACAAGGCCAACGATGAGTTTCTAGGTGACAGGCACGACGCCGTCAGAATCCTGGGGGATATTGCCGGTGCGCTCAACTACATCCACAGCCGCAAGCTGGTGCACAATGACATCAAGCCCGCCAATATCCTTTATTCACCAGAGCGAGGGGCTGTTCTTTGTGACTTTGGACTGTCTACTCTGGCCGCCAATTCGCCGACGACTGGCGGAACACCGTACTACGTCCCTCCAGAGTTCATCGGGCGCAAGCAACGCGGACCGCCCTCTGACGTCTGGGCTCTCGGTGTCACCATGCTCTACGTGCTGCGCAAGATCCCGTTCCCTGACTCTCGCGCTCGTCGACAGCACCCACGGCCTCTGTACTGGCAAATCGCAGGCGTGAACAACCATAACATACCACACAAGCAGTGCGGAAACGGGCAACCCGCCATCAACCAGATGCGGGACTGGTTGGCAGAGATTTTTGATGCAAGAGAGCATCTCAACCCCAAGGATCGACTTGAGCGGATGATCATGGAGATGTTATATGCCAACCCCAACCAGCGCATCACCATGGCTCAAGTGTTGCAAGAGTTGGCTACGGAACAAATTGCTGTCGTAGGATGAAGCACACAAATATGTCGGATTGGTGCTTTGCCATTGAATTTTACTTGCACGAGACGCCCGGGGAGTTAATTTCTACTATGTCACACTGCTATGTCCTTGGATATATATCTATATATATCGGCTGAAGTTGACAGTCGCATTTGCGCGCTGAAGGGTAAGCTATTCGCACAGATGATTTACAACATCCGCTGACACACAGGACAGATTAGAGAACTGTTTTTGTTTTTTGAAGCATATACCCAAGTAATGATGATTACAGATGTTACACGATTTGAATAACGGAGCATGTATCGAGCAGAGCGCAACATTAAAGCATGTATTTTAGAGCATAGAACACATTTCTCATCCATCCATGGTGATCTATTATGTCTTCATGGTGGTTGCTTGATCATCATTTTTGTAATCTCGGTGCCGTTTATAGGCCGAATCCCATAACAAAAGCGGCGGCAAGACCCACGACAGAGGTCAAGGCTACCTTGTTCACACCAAAAACACCGGCGGCGTTGTCATCGTTGCCGCCTTCGCTTCCGGGCTCAGAGCTGGAGGAGTTTCCCGAGCTGCTCGAGTCCTCAGTCTCATTGCCAGTCTGCTGCTTGACCGTGAAATATTCAACGTCCGAGGTGCGGTTGCTGGGGCCCTTGGCACCCTTCTTGAAGCGGATGTCGGCGCAGTTGTACAGCGCGCTGCCTGAGTCGCCAACGGTCACGACCTGCAGACTGGCAGCGTCGCCGTCGGAGACCTTGAGGTCCGAGGGCAGCTTGAGCTGGTCGATGTACAGAACGCCGGGGTTGGTGGCGTTGAGGAGTTGGGGAGTCAGGGAGATGTTGAAGTTGGTCGAGTTCTCGCCGAGACCGAGGTTGACAAAGACGTAGGTCCAAGGGTGGTGGAGGTCGACCCTCAGAGCGCCGCCTTCGAGGGGCCAGTCTGTGACGTTGCCCTCTTTGTAGTCAACATTGGCACCTTTGAAGTGTTAGTAGAGTCCAATGCCAGTGCAGTGAGAGGGGCGGGGGAAGCATACAAGGGTAGGTCCATTGGTTGTAGCGGTCCTCGTTCTCCTCGGAAAGCGTGTCTCCTCGCCATTCAGGGAAGATGAGTCCGAAGTGAGCGGAGACGGCGTGCACCGCGGACAGGGTGAGAAGGGCCTTGTAAGCCATCATCTTGTAGGTCTGAGTTCCTGGTAGTTGGGAATAATAACAACGATCCCGAGAGTGAGAACAAAGTTATTGAGTTGGGGTAGATGCAATGACGAGGACGGTGAGTCTTCTCCAGAAGAGGCGCCTTGCATGACTTTATAGATGGGCGATGGGCATCCGCCATCTTGTTGCCCGTTGATCCAGGGTCCAAGGAACGCAGCCGAGCTAGCTCTAGCTAAGCTCATGCCTTCCCAATTGACTCAAGGGAGCTAGGTAATTAAGCTGCTCAAGACCAGTCTGCTAGTGACCTAGCGTGAGTTAATTTTACAGGGCTAGAACTTCTCAGCGGTCGCTGCCCTCTGCTGTGTCACCGGCATGGCAACCGCAAGAAGCGCCCCGGCCCGCCTTACGGAGGTTCGGAGGCGGGTGCGGATTTTGGCGGGCCAGGTGGCCGGGACCGCCTCCGGAGGCATCCACTATACATTTTCGACTGCGAGAATCCAGCTGCTTTCCACGAGATGTGCAAACTGCCCGTCACTTGATCTGTAGCAAGTCTACCAGCCCGTCTCTCAACGTGGCCGTGACCATCTTCCGGGCAGATCTGACATTTCTCACCCATATCTTTCCCCAGTCCCCGAAACGGAAGCCAGAGCGGGGGCGGGTCTCAGCCCAAAGCAAGCCCGCGCGGGAGTTTGAGAGGATATAAACTTGCTCAAATGGCCGCAACGATTCCTGTTTAGGAAGCAACTTCTCGGCTATGGCTGTCGTCCGGGTGCTTCAACGTGTTGATCAATTCGGCTTTCCCAGCTTTCGATTTCTTAATCCCATCTGGGGATAGCGGCCCGGTATGTCGACCAAAGAGCGTCGTGTTGTGATTTTCTGGCTGAGGTAAACTCGACTTGATGCAGGGTAATTTGGCTCAGCTTTAGCCGCAACTGGAATATACTCCCAAGGAGTACCATCAAGTAACCTGCTCACTACGATATCGGCGAGGCACAGGGTTTTTTTTTTTTCTTTAAGATTAATAAGGTTAATAATAAAGTGCCAGTTGTTTATCTGTATTTCAAGTGGCGCCCGACAGAGCGCACTGTTTATCCATGTGTTACTGCGACAGCTACCTCCTGCCATATAGTTACGACGACCATTACCTCACCAGCCTAACAGGTGAGAAAAGAAAACCCCAAGAGTGTTTTTGAGCCTGGTTTCTCCCTGGAGGAAACATTGTTATACGGGCGGCAAGATCGATATGTTCGCTGCAGTTGTTGTGATCTTCCACTTTCCAAGATGTTCCTCGAATCTGTCACTCCTTAAGAGGACTTTATAAACTTGACAGCATTGCTTTTGCTACTTACTGAAAACGCATGCGCCTTCTTCGTCTTTGCCTTCCTTTTTGGCGAGCATCAACGAAATTTTACATTTACAATTTCTAGCTCTTCATAATACAATAATATCCGTGTAAGTGAGCAGCAGTATCACGTGACGAGGTGATCAATCGCCTGTGAGGTGCCGATAACGGTTTTCTAAGGCTCCACCTTTTGTTCGATAAGGCACTTTCCTCGTGCAGCTTGAATTAACCTTCAACTTCACCATTGCTAGGTATTTCCAAAAGCAACAACCATGGATCCCAGTCGCAAAGCAATGATCACAGGACGACGTTCTCCTACCCGCCGAGATGTCACTTCGCCGCGGCATGATCCGACCAACCGAATCTCAAAACCCAGCAAGCCGTCCGCCTCCAAGATCAATCCCAGGTACTTGACCCAAGACGAGCAGTCGCGGCAGTTCGTGGCCGATGAGGACAAGTTTGTGTTGAAGCAGTCAAAGAAGAAAGCCGACATTCGTGTCCGAGAGGGTCGCGCGAAGCCCATCGACTACCTAGCGTTTAGCTTGAGATATATCGATTCGGACCGCGATGTGTTCGAAAACGACGACGCCGACTTTGATATCGACATTCCCGCGCCTGGAGACATAATCACATCACTCGACGCAACAGAGGTTGCGGAGCTGGACTCCGATATTGCTTCTTACCACGTACTCGAAACCAACCCAAGGAACCGCGAATATTGGAAAGCGCTGCAAACGCTCTGTGCGGATCGCAAGGCCAGGCTAAACCCACACGGCCACGAACGCAGAGTTGTGAGCAGTGTCTCGGACGACATCGACAAGATTCTTGCCCCCAAGACGCATGACCAGCTGGAAGCTCTGGAGAAGCAGATCAAGACTAAGCTACAGTCCAACGAGGACATCGACACGGACTACTGGGAACAGCTGTTGCGAAGTCTTCGGGTCTGGAAAGCTCGAGCCAAACTGAGTCAGGTATACGAGGCAATCAAAGAAAGCCGCAGCGAGCAACTAAAAGAGCGGGATCCGGCCAAAGCGAACGCTTTGGTCCAGTCGACGGCAGGCGCCAATGTCTCATCCGGCTCACAACCATCTGCAGCCTCGATTTCCAACAACGAGGCGACGAAGCCAACAGCTGTTTCATCCTCTAGCCACGCGGGCAGGTCCGCTCCACCGGGTACTGAGCGCTTCGCGCAGGCTGACAACGAGGACTTCTCCCAGGCGACGAAAGCGCTGTATGACCGAGAGGTTGCTCGAGGTGTAGATGAGAACGAGGAGATCTTTACAAGCGAAGAGATGGTCACTACCACAAAGCCGCAGTGGGCGGATAAATATAAGCCTCGAAAGCCTCGCTACTTCAATCGTGTGCAAATGGGCTACGACTGGAACAAGTACAACCAGACCCACTACGACCACGACAACCCTCCGCCCAAAGTCGTCCAAGGCTACAAGTTCAATATATTCTACCCAGAGCTCATCGACAAGACAAAGGCACCAACGTTCAAGATCATTCGAGAACACGGCCGCAGGCGCGGGGAATCGTTTGCTGCCGCTGGGGAGGAGGACACGTGCCTCATCCGGTTCATTGCAGGCCCTCCATACGAGGACATTGCTTTTCGCATTGTTGATCGAGAATGGGATTACAGCGCCAAGAAGGATCGGGGTTTCAAGAGCTCCTTTGACAAGGTATGTTCCGTGTCGCTCCTAGACGCCGCTCTTCATGTGGCAACTCCAAGTCTCTATTTCTGTACTGGCTGCAATCCTACAGTGACATCGACACGGAGTGTGCTGAGGGTTTGGCACTTCATGCACTCTGGACCGGCCTGGCACGTTGATTGCAGCAGCTGAGGCGCGCGCATCTGGGCGTTCACCATCCACACACTCAGGGCTAACTCACATCTCATAGGGCATCTTGCAGCTGCACTTCCAGTTCAAGAAGGTATGGCCCCTGGAATCCCCCCACTGACAAAGCCTGATCGATGAGACTGACCTGTCATTCCCAGGTCTATTACAGGAAGTAGAGCCGTGCCATTGCCCCCCTCGGCTCTTACTCACCTCATGTGGAGTCCGTCGCGGTTCTCGGTTAGTTGGAGCAACTTCTAAACAGTTAAACTGTTGGCGTAAGGCGGAGGAAGAAAATACTTTCTATCTGACCCATGATTTTGGAATAACTGGATTTTAGGAATGGTGAAGAATTGGCAGTCTTGAAACTGAAACGCGATCCATTGGCTTCTTTGCGGGAACACCGCCATTACTCATAGCCTCCCCATATGTTCATACCCCCACTCGGCTATTCATGTCTTTTGATCCGCTTCTTGTGCCGTCTACTGGATGTCTTCTGTCTTACTCACCGACATCAAACCAGCCCTGAGATCACGCCTGCCACTCCTGCATCATCATCATCGCATCGCATCTCTACGGGCGGAGCGCGGAGGAGAAGGTCCAAGCACACAACGGGAATGGATGGGATCCCCGCAAAAAAACACGCACTGGCTCAACGCACAGTCAAACTTGGACCACTAAGCCTCCTGCACCTGAAAGCTTCTGGAAGGTCCTCGTTCGTATGCGATGACGGACCGGACATGGGACGGGCAGTGCAGGACCGCCCGTCTTTGCGTTTATTTGTTGGAGAGGATGATTATACGCGAGACATGAGCAATCAAGATTAGGATTGGTGCGCAGCATCAAACTCCAAACTCCAGCAGCTGCTTGAAGCAAGGCCCCTCACGCCTCAGTTCTCAGTCGGGCAGCCGACCGTGAAGTTTCGACAGAATGTTCCATGCCTAAACTTTGAGCATCGGTCCGCAGTGCAGTGATGGCTTCATGCTTCAGGGAACGTTTTGGCAAATAATGCGGCCGGATCCAGATGGACTCACAGCAGCGGCAGCAGCAAAACGGAGCCCCAAACAGAACGGCGACCAGGTGATTGGGGAGGGGGGGAGAGAGGAAGGTTGATTGGTGATCTGGCAGGTGTCCTGATTGGTGTCCCGATTGGTATCGTCCGGGGATGCAAGGTGCCGTTCGAGACGTCTACGTCCCGCAATAGCCCCGTTGAGGAGAACACAAACCGGCTGGGCTACCGTCAAGTGACTTGGGGCCGGTTTGGCAACATGTACCATGCCTGGTGCGATGCTTCTCGGCCGTGATGCCAGACATGCTAGATGAGCCCGAGATGCGCCGGCTCAAGGGGGCAGAGGGAACACACTGGCGGACCCCCTCCAGAAAGGAGACGCGGAACACAAGGCCTACCGGACCGGTTCAACGAGCATCGGCACATTTCTTGTTGGAGCCTTCTGTTTCAAGGTTGTACATCCGGGCCATAGGCAATGAACCCCAACGTGCTCCTTGGGCCGTTTTCCTCGCGAGGCGCAATCGGCTAACCCCCATCTCTACCTCTGAGAGGTTACTCCACAAGTACTGGGCGTATCTGGGCGGCAGTTAGGGGACTGGGGTTGTGGGGATGCACGTACATGATAGCGTGCGATGTGACAACGGGATAGTGCCTGCTGAGCGCATCTTGACCTTCTGGCAGGGCTCGCAGCAACGAGCGAGTGAACGAAGCCAACAGAGCTGACTGGGAGAATCCCGTTTGCGCCTCCTGCGTCTCATCAGGATTTTGTATCTGATGGCTTCTGATGGCCACACGCAGAGCGCACAAGCACAGAGGCACGCACACACACACACATACACACATATACACATATACACACCCGCGCGCGCAGACAGAGAGACAGGAAAATGGAGAGAGGGAGACACACACATACAGAGAGAGAGAGAGAGGGAGAGGAAGAGATGGAGAGAGATACATACAGTGGAGAGTACGTTGTATGCTTGGGCTGCTTGCCGTGTCCGTCGACCCCCGGGCGTGTCTCAGCTCCGTTCGTTTTCCCTGAATGCCATGGGCCAACGGGCCACGGGCCTAGCTCGATGGCTCCCCTGGTCCTGGCATGGGGCCTTTCTCTTGGCTTGGTTCACGCCCCTCCCCCCCCTGGTCTAAGCCTATACCCCGATCTTGGGGTCCATCGTTGGCTGCAGCTTCGACTATTGTGAATGCGATCTAGGGAAGCCAAGACTTTCTGGATCTGTCAACGGGCAGTTGTTTATCAACGGATCGCAGTCTGACGCAGGCTCTTCTCCAAAGGGACAGACAGCCCTGCCAATGACTCCACGCCCTCACCCCAAACGAGCGGGAGGAGGCACAAGCGTCTTTGCTTCGGTATCAAATATCGCCGTCTCTCGTCTCTCCTATATGTGCCCCCGACCTTGTCCCATTGTGTCTATTGTAACGTCCTGCTAACTCCCGTCGTCTTCTTTTTTCTCCGTCTCATCCTCCTTCTATCTCCCCCTCGCTTCCCTCTACCTACGCACATGAGTCAAAGCATCTCCTTGTCCCGAGAACACCGTCAACTCATCACGAGACCATAATTGTGCTTCCCTCTCAAGCCGTCGGTGTCTTTGGCTTGCCTCCCAGACATCGCCATGGATCCACCATTCCCTGATGAAGGGCAATCCTCCAGCTACACCAACTCTTTCCTCCCCAGTCACGGGCAACAATCACCCTCCATACAAGAGCTCGCTGGTATTGGGTCATACTATACCCTTTCCTCGGGCCCTCAGGACCAGTCGCCGCATCTATCGACGGCTGATTCTCTGTCCGCAGGGTCTACACTTTCACAACAACAGCAACATCAGCAGCAACACGTACAGTCGACTCATAACCCTGCTGCGTACAACTCCATCAGCCCAAACCTTCACTACCCGCCTCGAAGTCATCAAGCCTGGCCCTCGCCTCCACCAGGCCCCAATGATTTCGACAGCTACTCCTACCACGGCTCCCCAACTTGCGGTAGCGCCCCAGCAACTTGCTACAACCCTTCGCCAGTATCGCCAAGGACGTGGTCTTCACCAGACTTCTCCTTCTCCCAGCCCTCTGAATCGCTCCACCACCAGAACCAGCCAGACTCTTTCAAGACTCTCCGGATCTGCACCCCAACTTCTACAGAAGGTTTCCCTGTCCGAGGTCCTCAGGTCTTGACGCCTTTCACGGGCACCATGACACAGAGCTCAGACCCAGACGTTGACCGTCTGCCGCTCGCCCAGTCGCCGGCTACGATCCCAGACTCTTCAACTGGAGCACTCTCCTGCATCGACTCACCACGTGAACCCCTTCTGGATAACCTCGCTTACAACTCAATCGAGAAGGAGCCGTTGGCCGGCGAGCTGGAGCGCGGTGCGAGCCCAGCGAGGCAGTCAGAAATCAAAGACTTGCCAGACTCGGATGTTGGCGCCAAGGTTGAGGAACCCTACGCGCAACTCATATACCGAGCCTTCATGAGCGCCCCGGGATACGCCCTAACTCTACAAGAGATCTATCAGTGGTTCCGGGAAAACACGGACAAAGCAGCGAACGAAATTGCAGGCGAGAAGCAGGGCTGGCAGAACAGCATCCGCCACAACTTGAGCATGAATGCGGTACGTTGAGAGATGTTTCGAGCGATGCGCTCTCTAGTTTTCCCTGTCTCATCATGTTACTTTCCCTCAACCCCCTTGCAGCCCCAGGGGGGCATGGCCTCACACAAGGATGTGCATGTACACGGGCCAACGCCGCCAGGTATCGGCCGAACAACTCCAGGGTTGGTTAACTCTACGAGATCTCCAAGGGCTGACAGTTTATCTCGATTGCAGGCTTTTGCGAAAAGAGAACGCAAGCAGGCGCCAGGTTCTGAACCGAGTGCATCCGACCAGGCCAATGGCGACGCCAAAAGATCGACCGAGTGGGTGTTGGAAGACTGGGCCGTACGCGACGGAGTGCAGAGCACAACGCGATACCGCAAAGGGAACTCTTCTCGTCGAGCAATGGGGCCCAAAATCCTGCACCATCCGTACAATCACGGTTTCCAGCAGTACGGTAACCCAATCTCCACCAAGGCCCTCTCTGGCCGAAAGGGAGGTTGCGCGCCGAGCAAGATGAAATTGCGCGGCCGCCATTACAACCACGAGACGAGCATGCCACCAACATCCCACCGAATCGTGCCCGGTGGCGCGTACCCCATCCGGCGGTCGACGATGCCGGGCATGTATCAGGCGCCGTATGTCTACGAGGACATGATGGTTCCGCAGCTCGAGACGACGCCACACATAGCTGCCAAGCAGGAGCAGCAGCAGCACCACCACAGCTACTCGCCCATGACGCCCGAGACGACTGCATCCGGGGCGTATGGCCTCGTGCTTCCGGAGCCGAGTCTGACAAGCGCGCACGCTGTCACTACCAGCGCCGGCAGCAATCACGGCAGCTCCGCCTATTCGCTTACAGGAGGAGGCCAGGGCTCCATGTACGTCGGAGCGCCGCCGTGTGAATTCCCGTACGGCATGGTCGACGTCACGGGTGTCTATCAGGGCAGTGGCGGCCATCACAGTGTTAGCGGCGGAGTCAATGAACGCCTCATGGGGATGGGCCATGACACAGTCTATGGCTGGAGCAACAATGGCCTCTAAGGTGCGCCGCATCGCCTTACAGACCCTCACCCCGGCCGCCACCGGCCAATTGAGCAATGGCTGCTGGTGGCCAACCCAGACAAGCCTGGCCGGGATGAGCTAGGTTGGCAACATTCACTCTCCTCAGTTCCAAACGCCAAAAGCAAAAAAAAGAAAAAGGAAGAAGAAAAGAAAAGGACGAGAGTCAGGAGAATGTGCACGGAAGCGCGACAACCGAGAGCCGGAAGAGAGGACAGGCACAAACCAAAAAGCAAAATCCGCATTTCACTGTTGCACAAGATCGTAACGGTGATTCTGGTTGGATTACGCCCGCAGGACAGGATGAAAATGTGCCTCGACGGCCAAGATTAACGGACCAACACGCATCAGCTCGGGGAGACGAAGCCCTGGCCTTATCTCAAGTCCGCAGGGTCTGGGGTCTAGGGTCAGTGGTTGATCACATTCACCCAGTATGGGGCATATGGACTGTCACCAACCATGGCTCCAGCGAGCGGCATGAGCTCATGGTCATGGGTTGAGCCCTGCGTGGTCCTGGGCTGACTCGAGCAGGGGCTGTCCCAGGTCCTTCAGGTGGGGCGACACCAGAAGAGGGCACAACTTAGAGTGCCCTGTGGCGTCTTCTCTTGTTGTCTCTACGGCTATCGATCCCAGATTCCCGGGACGTGGAATATGTGAAGGCGTGCTACGCGACTTTTAGGTCATGGGCAGCGCGAAGGGGACGGGGGACCCTTGCGAGAACAGGGGG
>JADBHU010000980.1:0-29428 GCA_017140155.1 Fusarium devonianum
GTTTACAGGGGGTTTGGGGTTGGGAGCTTAAGAGCGGGGGGAGTGTGATGTGGAATTTGGGCCCAGTGGCGTGAACTTGGTAAAGCAATATGCATTCTATTGAGTCCTAGCGACGATATGCAATTACTGCGCTGATCAACCGCGCTAGCTGCAATCTACATGCGCCCTGATCCCAAGACTACGATCCTCCAAGGGGGGGTCACAGACCAGCGTACGAGCCTCGCAACTTCGGCGTCGGCGGAGTGACAGTGCAATCGAGAGCCCATTCCCGGTTCTCGATTTCGTAGCTCAAAGATGACACGGCCCTGACGCTCCTTTTTCCATGACCCGCCCGTGGCCGGCCGACAGACCTTGACCGCCGATGCTGCCCTTGGGTGCTGGATAACCTTGATAGCGCGATGGACCGCAGCAGCGCATGGGAGACCCAGAGAAGGAAAAGGGAGAAAACCGCTACCCCCAGAGAAGCCAAGTGCCAGCAAGCCATCGCCGGCAGAAGAAATAGACACCACGGCATCGTAAGCAGCGCTCCCCGCTCCAGCAGACAAGAAAAATACGCCGTTTGACGGGCCGTCACGCATCACAAGGCACAGAAAGGCGTATAAATTCGAGCCCTTTTTACTCCACCACAGCCGCTTTAGTGACAGATGCCCAGCTTTTGGCGACAAGCGTAACCCGCTCGTCAGCGTGTAGCTCGTGTATCAGGTTACAGCACATACATATACAAAGGCGCACTTATTGCTCACCGCAATGCGCTGCCGCATCAATATTCCTGCTTGGAGGCGGAGCCTTGCTGCTCCACACGAGATGCTGCCCGCCAGTCCGCGCCCTCCAATTCTTTGTGCATCTGGTCAGCGGCCTAGCAAGGTTGGGAAGGTTTTGTTGCCGAGAACCCTTGGACGTCCTGGCTTGACACAGTGAGTCAGTGTCCACAGTCAGAAAGTGTTTACGAACAAGAACAACACCACCCTAAACGGTCAAACCATCACATCCCGCCGATATCAGCCTCCGTTGATTGGTAGTAGACGACATCACCCGACAGACGGGCCGTCGGGCACGTGGGATCTCTCACCGAGCGCCCTCTGGCGATCAGCACTCTGCGCTTCCTAGAATGGTCGATGCACCACCATTTCCAGCAGTCGAGGCTTTTAATCATGCAACTCTTGGCTCTAAATTGCCATGGAGCTTATCTTTTGGCAGTCACTCTCAGATGCTGTTGAATAGACTCACCGAGGGACTCGCTTGGGGGCTTACATCGGCGATTTGCTTTGCCGGTATGGCTTCACGGCTCGAATGACATTTGCCCAGTCGATGAGGGAGTCTGTCCATCTCTGCCATGCTCTTGACATGCATGGCCTCGCTTTTACTACCTTCTCCTACCGGCATTGCCGCTCTGCTGTCAGAGCGCCAGACGGGTCTACCCACGTCAACGCATATCGGTGCGGTGCGTAGTAACCAAATCTTACCTGCGGATTACTCGCATCTGCGGCTCGATATTAAACGCGCAGCCTCCGTTGGAGCTACCGTTTTCTCCCTCACCAATCGCAGTCGTGTTGCCCTAATATCCGTGAGCATCTCCAGGTCCTCCCATGGACAAGCGACCAGTCTGACCCACCGTCGGCCCAGGGTCCAGCGAGCGTCTTGTACCGTTCCAGACGCTGCCCGGCGATGTTGGAATCGTATCCATGAACCCAGGCGCTGGGCGGTGACGCCATCTCGTATGGCCTGGCCAGCAAATCAAGTACCGTTTAGCAAGGCCACTGCCGTGCATATCCCAAGTCGCAGAATCACCCTCCCTGGAGGTAAGCCTGGACATTTGCTGCATTCGCCTGATCGGTCAGATGAGCCCTCAATGACCAGAATCACCCCATCTACACCAGCATCAAATAGTAGATCAGGAATACTTGGATAGCTGCTCCACCACGCACGTGGGCGGGATGCCGGCAGCTTGTTGACTTCTTTCTACTCTGCCGAGGCTCTCTGTTCGCTAATTATCGCATGAGATGATGGAAGTCCAGGGCTTCAGCGTCCACTACATACGCACCGCAAATAGCACTGCAAGCGACCACGAAAATCGTTGGCGATTTCAAAGCCACGTCCGAGATCTGGGAATGCCAAAGAACAGACTTTGGAGGGCACTTCTGCACGCAACACACTCACTCACTTCCTCTCAATATGAATCTGCTCGACTGGGCCGACGCTGGTTGTCGGGTCGCAGAAGCAATTCAGCCGCTGTAGCAGCCACATTGCTTTTCCCAATGCAGGAACCGGTGAAGAAATCTTTGACATGGCTGGACGAGCTTGATGACGAACCGTGCTTCGGCGGGCCCTTGCTGTCAGAAATGCGATTACGTACCACCAATAACGTCTGCCCGTCCTCCCGAAAGAGCACTTCGACCATTTCCCGACCTCCCTCGATATCGCGATATTGCTTCAAGCGACATCACGTCGATTTGGCACTCCACTGATGCTACCGGTGCTTCAGGGAGAAACATGCAGCAAGACGATCCGCTAAGGCTGGCTTCTGGAACAATTTCCACTTCGTCCTGTCCCCACACTGACCCGGCGCCGCCTTTTACTTCCACCACACCGCTGTCCAGCCAGCCCTGTAAGTCCGCTCGCTTCGGCAACTTGGGGCAAATTGACACCAAGGGACTGCCTCCCGGTCTCATCGACAAGGCTTTTAGGGGCTTACCGACTGTTTGGAGGCCAAGCAACTGCCTAGTATACGACCCGGCGCGCCGTCGCGCTCCTCCGGCCCCTAGCAGCGTCCCCCGGTGTCGACATGGTGCCTGTACGATCATTCATTCGACCTTCCTTTCAGCGCTTTGTCCACCAAAAAGACCGATGGCTCCGTGGTCTCCTCATTCATCAACCGGGCTTCATAGGTCTTTGCCAATACCAGCATCACTTGCGCCCTCACGCAAGACCCTGCACTTGGCCCGAGGAGCATAGCCCCGTGGGAAGCATCGGTCGGATCTTCACTTTCAGTGGCTACAAGTGACCCAAGCGAGCCATTAAGCCTGTTTACGGCCGTACCTAGAACCAATCACAACAGTCCCGGGGTTATGTCCTGGCGTTCCCAGAACGTGGACTCGGGCCTCGGGATGTCCTGCTTCTGGCTCGTTAGCTGACCGGTCTTTTGGTACTCTCCGGCTTTTCAGGGCCCTTTGCGAACGTGGCAACCAGCGTTTTTACAAGGGTTTTAATGATGAGCGACCAGGTGGTGCAACTTACCACCCAAACGTGGGTACGATAATAGTCCGACAACGCAATGGACTGTTTGCTGCTCTTCAAACGTCAAGACTCCGAAGCTCTGCTTGCGCCATGTATGGGTATCGGTATGCAGGATACGATCTCCAAGATCGAGTACGCTGCGCCTTTGTGGGGAGGGCCGAGACAGGCTTCTATGAATACCACGTTTGAGGATACGCATTGCAGACCGCAACGAATCCGCCATAACGGAGCAGCGTCTTCAGCCCATGACGGCGTTGCCTCGGACGGACCACTTCATCAAGGCCGTGTCCCAGCATCACCAATACCCTCTTATTTGAAGAAGAAGCCGTCCGCGGAATCGCGCAAATTCTTCAGCCAGGGAATGTTGCCCCCCGGCGAGGGTGTGTCAAAACACCTGGCTCCACGTCGAATGGACCAGGATCGCGGTATCTCATTTGAATGGTTGCTTTTTATTACTATACAGTAAACAAGAGGAAGGCATTTCGATCCTACTTCATTGTCCTCCGAGCAGGTCAAAGTTCGCCATGGTCCCAGTTCGGGTCCGCCATAACCGGGGAGCAAGGTTAAAACCAGTTGCGGGTCGGCCCTAGGCCAGCCAAGTTCCCGGGAGTCCGGGTCGAGGTGAAGGGTAAAAAAAGACAACAAGAGAGGCAAGGAAGACGATCAGGGAGGCGGAGATTGAGCGTCGGCATCGCGGACTGCCATATGGGTAAGACGACTCGGTCATTCTTTTCCTGAGTGCGTTGGAGCTGGACAGGTACAGTTAATCTGCAGCCGTACTGCAGCATTCACTACATACACTCGACTTATTGGAGACCCTTGCTCCAGAAAGATGTATCTGATCACGATGCATGACAACTTCTTTACAAAGAGGATTGTGGTAATGTATGCAGACCGCTCTTTGACAGTCAATCTACTGTACGGCATTGCAGCTTGCAGATGGTGCAGCGGCCATCCTCACATGGCATGGCCTCGAAAATCCACTGGCCATGCCAGTTGGGATGCAGACCCCAGGCTTTAGAATTTTCTCGAGGGAAAGGAAAAAGGAAAATATGCCGCTCGAGGCGCGGAAGGGATGCGATGATGCGCGATGCAATCGACCAGCCAATGGCACCGCTTGTTCCGCCTGTCAACCCCAGACTTGGCAAGAAATTAACCACTCCGCTACTACGGTACGGCGCCCGACTGTCAGGCTGATTATTGATGATGGGTAGCTATCACTACGTACTGCTTCCGCTAGTTCGTTGACTCCATCACGGAAGGGCGGCTACATTGTCGAGATTCAGACAAGTACAGTAACAGCACAGCCAATGACTGGACCACCGACAAGGAAATGCGACCCGGTAATGGTTATCTGCACATGTCTAGCAACATTCAATAGTTGCGGAGAAACATGATAGGTCTAGCAGGCTTCAACTATAACAATACAGAAGTACAGGTTAGAGACGCCAAAGCCAAGCAAGACATCAGCAGCATGCGGGCGTGCTAGACACGAGCGATTGCTACCTCGGCAAATGCCGCTGAATATCGGAGGGACGGAAGAGACGTCTTATGTCTCGGGGCACCAAGTCATCCTTGTTGCGCTGGAACAGCGGAACCACCAGGCTGGATTTCAACACGCCCTTGGATCGCCTTGACAGTAACCACATGTTGTGCCGATTGCAAGTGCACTCGATAAAACGGCATTTGATTACACTGTGGGCTGGCCTATCGAGACCGTTGATGAGGATATTGGGAATCGTTTGGCAACCCCTGGTCGGGACGCGCTCTTAGACCTAGGTGGAGTGGAACCGACCAGCGGGATTGGCGAGATGACACTTAGGCAAGGAGTCCACGAAGTCATTGCCTTTTCCAGTGCCCTAATGTTGAGGGGAACCTCGAGGCAGGGTATCCCACATGGGCTTTTGATCGTCGGCATCAAAGCATCCTTTCGAACAAGTTCACGTTTGATCGTCTCAACTGCCGAGATCGAAAGTCCCTCTCTGTTGGGAGCCCATCGAGAGACCCTTGAGTTGGGCATCAAGGGTTGCCCAAAAAATTGACCCGGCGCAACGGACTCATCGGTGGAACTCGAGCTCCACCGTGCTGAAAGCTGTTGAGCCAAGCAACTTCATACCCGCTCTCTCGGTGAAAGCTTAATCTTTTGGTCCTTCTTGCGCGTGTTTCGTGACTTTTTTTTTTGGACTGCGGCTGCGGGTGTGGCTGCGCCTCTCAGGGCATTGACGGACCCTTGGACTAACCCGGAACAACTCGACCCTGGCTCCAGGTCAACTGGCCCGCAACATCATCTTATTATGGTGCAGGTTGCGGCGGCATGCCCGTGATGAAAATCACTGGGGGTGGTTATGTTCGGCTCCATGGTGATGGGGTTTTAAGGTTTACCAAACTGTCTCAACCACACCCATCACCTGTCACTTCTCAAATTCGCAATGGGCTCCTGAGACAAGCCCGTTAGCTGTGCACGACCTTTGGGAACTTGAACTGGACAGGCCAAGGGCGATGGAGTCAGGCCGTACTCGCTTGGTACGGAATGCCGCCTTGAAAGGTGGCATCGGTGCCGACGATCATTGTCTGCTTCAGGCAGAGGCCATCCCTAAGAAGCGATACGTTCCTGCGGACTTGAGCTAGTTGGACATCCGGCATGGAATAAACAGTCCACGCGTGGACATCATGGGGTCAACTTTGCGACATTCATCAACTCGGCTCAAAAATGCAACCTCGGCTCGGGTCTCCGCGGACTAGATTACACCTCTGCTCTAGAGACGATGTTGCCCAGGCATTCATCGAGTCAAATTAGACCCATGTCCTGAGGAGATTGCCGGCAAATCGGCGCCCACCTATGCGATGTAGAGTTGATTCACCAGGCAAACCCATCAGGTTTTACTGGACGGTTCATTCGTGAGACCGCATATGACCGACTGACGATGCGTGGCCTACACTCCCTTTTGAGCAATTTCGGCCGCAGCCGTCCAACAGCTGTCTCCGTGGGGAACCTGACGGGCGCTGCAGGGAGCAGTTAAGCGCCATAGAAGAAACCTTTAGGCCCGTGCCGGATGCACAAGATGCGTTCCCCTAGCGGATTCAATGCCGGCAGAGGTAGCGAGGCTACTCGATGGGATGAAGTGGGAGCCGAGAATGTTGCATGCCAGAGTAGGCATGGTGTTGATGTTGCGTGATGGCTGGTTCTGGAACGTCTCGCATTGCGGATATTCAGAAACCAGTCCACGGGGAAGACTGAGCGCTGGGAGTGGCATCAGGCTTGCGGGCCAGCATCAAGCTTATCTACTATGCCTCAAGTCCACCAAATGCGGATAGGGGACTCGAAGTCTACTCTGTCGATCGCTCGAAACAGAAGAATACCTTATTTCTGTAGGAGAAACTCACGTAATTCCTCCTGCGCCGATCGGAAGCGTTGGGTTGGGTTGGGCATGAACGGTATACTGAAGATGTTGCTACTGAGCGAGGTTCTCCAGCCCAAGGCCACTTTACGAAGCGAGAGCATTTGTGGTATAGAGAATTAGATTGCTGTCATTGAGATTTCCAGTTGCCCTCAAGATCCAAGCGCAGCAGCTGAACCGCCATTATCCACCTCTTGATAACGAACGCCATGATCTCAAGTAGTAAGCTTGGGCTAAGACTGCTGTGCGGAATCTTCATCGAGACTAATATGGTCTGGTGCGAGGTCCAGCATCAAAGGGAAACAAAAAACAGGAATTATGCCTCTCTCTCTCTTCTAATACCATCCATTAAAAGGCCTTTGCCGTCCAGAGTGTGAGCCTCAAGAATCCAACAGTGGCTCAATCTCACTCCGAAGCACAACTAGATGCTTCGCCAGAGCTTCCTCCCGATCCCGAAACGCCTGGAACGACACGTCTACGACTCCCGCAAACATCGATGCCGCATTCCCAGACCCAGCCCCAGACCAGCGAGCCGTCGAACCTCTCAGCCGACAGAGGAACTCCTCCGCGAGCTGGATCGTCAATGACATTTGGAGAAACGGCGATGACTCGACCGCGAAAGAACCAACAGTTACACCCGGCAGTTTCCAGAAGCTGAAGTTGGCGCTCGACTCTGCCTGAGCGAGTTCCGTGTGGACAAGGCTGAAGACCTTCTGATACATGTCCAGTAGCCGGACGTACGTGGATAAGATGAACATTGCGTTACCCGGGTCGGAGCCGTCGATGACAGAGTTGCTGCCCTTTGAGCCGTCCCTGCCTAGGGCGTCAGGTGAAGATTTCTCAAGAATGTCGGCCACTCGCCGCGTCAACTTGAACATCTCCTCGATCGGAAACCCCTGGCTGCTGAACCTCTCGTCGATAGGCCGGCTTAGCGACGGCCCATCCTGCAGCGAGGGCAGGGCAGACGCCAGGTCCAGCAGCCGGGCGTTGATGTCGGACAACTGCGCCATCCAGTGGATTGAGGGCGTCTCTGAGTGCAGCGGTGATAGATCAGCGTCGTGCTGCCTGAGCGTAATTTGCCTGGGCCGTTGCTTTGTCCGAGGGCGCGAGCGCTTGTCAGGGCTGCTGTGCTCAGGTACACAGCTTGTGCTCCTCAGGGGCACAGCAGAGTCTGTGTGGTGTCGATGGTGGTGGTGGAGGTGGTTGCGGTGGCCGTCAAAGGGTTCTGGTGCAACTGTGAGCGCTGAGGAGTAGAGCCTTGGGTCCCACGACTCGGCAAAGATGGCTGCTGCTGCCGCTGCTTCTGAAGGATGGAGATGAGGATCGAGATGGTTTCCGCCGAGAGGGAGCCCCGGATGAGATAAATGATGTTGCTGCTGCTGTTGCTGCTCGGGCGCGAAGAAGGCGAGCTGGTCGAAGGTGAAGTTGAAGTCACCTGTGTCGAGGACTGGGTCGGGTGTGACAGAAAGGTGATGATTCTCAGACACCAGGCCGCTCGCATGGGGTACTATTGGCACTGCTTTTGCAACATTGGTAAGTCGGTGGTCAGGAACCAAGAGACATGCCCCCCCTCGAACAGGTCTTGGAAGGGGTTCATAGAGGAAGAGCACGTACCCGCGTCGGGTGGGACAAGGCTCGAGTCGCCCTCGTTGTCTGTCCGCCGCCGTTTCGGAGAGCGGCGTCCACTCGGGGCTGAGTTGACGGTGAGAGGTTGTTGTTGGGATGGTGGAGGCTGTGGTTGTTGACGGTTGTTGTTGTCGACCTCGTCGTTGACCAGCAACTTCTGTTGTTGACTCTGGCTCTGGCTTTGGTTCTCCGGTTGATGCTGCTGCTGCTGCTGTTGCTGCTTCCTATACCGCAAGGACGGACTCGACTTGCACTCCGTTCTGAGTCGGACGCAGCGCTCGCATGGCTCGTCGTTGTATCGCTTGCAGCTGAGCTTTTGCGCGTGACAGCGATCGCAGGCCTTGCGGATCACCGTCTCGGCCATGGTCATGGCCGTCGATTCGGGGCACTTTGAGGTGGAGAAGACATGGGAGACGTGTTTAAGAAGACAAGAACGCCGAATTGGGAGCGGGGGAGGCAAAGACAAGTTCGCGATTCTATTTCTAACCCCAGTTCCCCCGCTGACTTTTGTCTCAAGAAAACTGCACTGTTAGGCGAGGAGTTGCTTGACCCATATCGAAGCAGATTGGCGATCCTGCAGGGCTCAGATATGCCAGGGTTGGATCTTGCATCTTTGGTGGGACAAGGAGACTGGGCGATCAAGCCGCTCTCCTATCCCTCTCGTTCTCCGGCCGCGCTCAGGAACTACAGCCTCACCATGCATGGGCTCGCCTAACCCAGCGCGTCGTGCTGCACGTTTCCTGCCCCTTGCCAGTGAGGCGGTTCCGATGCTGTCGGCACCCTTACGGTGAGACCAGACTGGGGATGCCAGAGGCTTGATGGATCCGATCCAATGGATTGGCATTGATGGAACAAGTGCCCGTGGGAAAAGTCAGACAAGGTGGTCATGATGTCTTATATGAAAGAGTCAACTGTTAGTCGACCCTTACCGCTGTAGTTGTATAGACGGCATTGGCTTCGAGACTAGGCCTCTGCTCCAGTTCTACATACTAGGGTCAAGGTTCCTCCTTCCTATATCCTGCAAATGATCCATCACATCCATATTGTCTTCAATAAGCGACGGCGCCGTCATCATTTTCCAGGGGTTATACAACCGCGCGCCTTGTGCGACACGACGAGACTCGAGAAGAACTGCTGTGGAACCGGGCCATGCTTTTATTAAAACCCATACCAGCGTCTAAGCCCAGGTTTATGGATACTGTGAGGCCAGGGTGCGACATGGAACCCCGCGAACCTGGTTCTTCACCGCAGGTTTTGAGTATGGGCGCTTCATGGGGCAGCGTGCGATTGCCTGGGAGGAGGATTGTTGGGATGAACTTTTTCAAAGTGCCACTGATAGTTGGGCCATTGAAAGGTATTTGTCGACAAATTGCAGCCATGCATATTAACTGAAAGGGTGAGCCAGCTTATGACAATGTAACGATCGCTATGCTTGCTATTGAGCCGGGTTGTGAAGGACAGAACGCAGATTCTGGCTTATAGAACTCTTGAGTACTATCATCCGCGATGACCTCGCCACGTTCACTGCCGTCCCTTGAATCAGTAACATCAGCCTCATGGACCGTCTCTTCCACAGTAAATCAAAGCATAGCCAAGTAAAACCATCCCGCTTGCGTTGTCTTGTTGGTCGCTACATCCGATCTCATCCATCAACATGCCTGCCGTCTCAGAGGACGCGTTGCGAGAACTAGCCTCTCCGCAACCTATTATTGCTTTTCCCGAGTAAAATAAGACATCCCTTTTACTATGCAGCTATTTTCTCGGCGACTCGTAGACACGCTCGTCAGAGTCGAAATCGTCTCCGTTAGATCGAGAGACAAGCGAGTTGGCGGCGAGACATTGGACCGTGGCGTCCTATCGTATCCCGCCGCTTTGGACGGTTCTTTCGGCTTTTAGCCTCATTTCACTCGTGGCTCTGTTCAACGTGGTGCAGTTCGATTTCGAATATTTCTCTGAGATAATTTGTGTTACTGAAATGTGTGTCGCCTTTCCATTACCACGCTCTCTACGGTATACTATCACAATGCTGCAATGAAAATCGGTGTGCTTTTGAACTATTTTCATTTGAGATGGGTAATATTCTAGAATATGCGTTCTAAACTCGTAAATAATACAACACAACCAGCGTTGCAAAGCTGGGATTGTGACAAAGGATTTTCAACGCCCTACATAATGCTCGCAAAACTAAGCGTAATCGACCAAGCCGCACGAATCGTTGTTCCGAAAACTAGCATGTACAATTCCTCCAATTCAAGCTCGTTCTTCTCCCCATTTTGCTGTTCCCTAAAGTGTCTTTCTCTTCACTCGACATCGCCAGTCTTGAAGAGCTCGAGGTGCTGGCGGTCCCGGGGGACACCGTGCTCCTCGAGGAACGCCCGCACACTGATCATCCAGTCCTCGGGACCGCAGATGAAGTACTCGGCATCCTGGCTGTCGAGATGCAGCAGGTTCTCCTTCTCCAGACGAGCGAGGTCGATCTGGCCCTGGAAGTCGTACTCGTCGTCCTCCTTGACGTCCTCGAGGAAGATCTTGGTGGTGACGTTGTCGCGCTCCTTGGCCGTCCCGCGGACATGGGGCACAAAGCACGTCGAGCCCGAGTAGCGTGCGCCGTGGATCCAGGCAATGGGTCGCGAGGCAGTCTCGGAGTTGAGCACAGAGTCGTAGATGGAGACGAGAGGCGTGGCACCGACGCCAGCGGAGAGGAGAACCAGGGGCTTCTTTGCGGCAGAGACGTCGGCAGGGTCGAGGAAGAACTCGCCGCAAGGGGGGCTCAGCTCGACCTCGTCGCCGACATTGTACCTCTTGTGGAGTCTGTTGGAGACAAGGCCGGGGATCTTGCCAGCAGCGAGCTCCTCAAGTGCAGGCTCCTCAGCAGGGCCCTCGAGCTTGACGCTGACGCGGTAGTAGTTGCTGCCGGGGGCCTCGCTCAGACTGAACTGGCGGCTCTGGTAGACGCCCTCGAGCTCGGGCACGGGGATCTGCAGGCTGACGTACTGGCCGGGGAGGAACTTGGGCAGGGGCCTGTGCTTGTCATCGAGGGGCTCGAGGTAGAAGCTGGTGACGGAGTCGTTCTCGGCCTCCTTCTTAACAATCTTGAACTTGCGCCACGAGGTCCAGTCGCCGACAGCATCGTAGATGTCCTCCTCGCGCTTGATGAAGATGTTGGCGAGCTGGTTGTAGGCGGCAATCCAGGCGTCCTTGATGTCGGTCGTCAGGGCAGGGCCGAGAGTCTCGCCCATGGCACCGATGAGGTACTTTCCGACAATGGGGTAGTGCTCGGGCTGGATGAATAGCGAGACGTGCTTCTGAGCAATGCGCTCCACGGCGTGCGAGAGCTTGCCCAGGTCGTCGATATATGTGGCGTAGGCAAAGACTGACTTGGCGAGGGCCGCCTGCTGGGCGCCTATCTGCTGGTTACGCAGGGAGAAGTAGTTCCTGAGCTCGGGGTGAGCGCCGAGCATGTTGCGGTAGAATGTGGTGGTGATCGTCTTGCCATGCTCCTTGAGGATGGGAACTGTGGACTTGACAATGGCGACCTGTGCCGGTGTGAGAGCCATGGTGAGCAGCTTGTGGATGGGTGTGATGTGCGAGATGAGTACGAGATGGAAGCAGACTCAAGCTGAAGTCTGCGTCTTGTTGATGGACTGGATGATCTTGGAAAACACCAACGTCAGAACGGCCAGCCCGCTGTGTCTTTATATCCCGCCCCGGAGAAGCAGTCGAGGCGCGGAGAAAGGACATTCATTATGCTGACTTGCACGGCTTTGGGCTCGAGCTGGACCAGGTTCAGGTTCAACATCATGCGATGCAAAAAACAATACCCTACGGCCCCGAATCCAGGGCCCGAAGCTGTGCTGCATATTCTGGGTCACGGTCCGATCTCTGCGGTGGTCTGATGCTTTTGGGCGGCGTATCTCCGCGGAGCCAGCCCCGACCGTTGCTCTTCGCAGTGCGCCTTTTATTCCCTATTCGGGATTTGTCACTGGCCAAAACAAAAGCCAATTGATTTCTTACTGGTTTTAGTCAATGGTTCATCCAAGCTCCTGGGAAATACAGGGACCCAGCAGCTGCCCCGCTGTCTCCCTTGTAAACTGACAAACACATGTGCCCTCATTAGCTGAGAGGTCTTGCCGACTCAAAGAAACGGCGGCGATGCCCCCTGTACGTTTACGTCAGTCGATGCTTCAATTGATTGCCATGCCTACGGCTGCAAATAATCAACCAGCAACGACAAGTGTCAAATGCGTATGCGTACTAGTACACCACGGAGAAGCGGAAATGCCAACGGCTGTGCCCTATTTTTGAGTAGTCCACGCGCCAGGAACACGGGAATCTCTGACACACAGTGGGCTGACACAACTAGCAATAAGCTTCGGATCAACCCGGGGAATTCGAAGATTCAACGGAGCTGTGTCCAGGGTTTCTCTCGATGGGTACTATCTCTTCAACAAGACATGCGATGGCTTTTCAGCTCTCCTGCGAATCAGTAACATAGAATTCACAAGCAATATTACCGGGGTTGTCGTTTCTGCGTCCCGCAGGCTGGGGACTCGGTGGGTCGTCATGGAAGTGATTCCTCATCATGAGCTGTAAAGTCAACCTGGCCTTGTTCCTCAGCCGTCTTACAACTTGGTGACTCGTAATCCAGAGAACCAAACTTGGCAGTGCATATATATGCCGAGCTGTGAAGCCTTGAGACGGAACAGATTCCGTAGTTCGCAATGACATCAACTGATGAGCCTCTATTGGTCAATTGGGCACTGGAGCTGGCGCTGCCATTAGCCAACCTCCACTTCCGTTGCGCAGAGGCTCATAATGCTCATTTTCTTCACCACTTCCATCGGCCGCGTGGCCTAATGGTTAAGGCGCTAGATTTCGGTTCACCGATTTCACCAATCCTCTAGAGATTCCAGGTAAGCATCACCATCAAGTCACAATTCACCACCAACAGCATCACTAACAATTCCAAAAGGTTCGAATCCTGGCGTGGTCGCACAATTCTATTTTTTGCCAGCGCTTCATCCTGCGCACTAAGTCGGCATGTTTCAGTTGTTTCAATAACTGAGGCACTTTTCTTTTGCAGGTGAAATTGCCAACTAGTGAGACAGAAAGACGCTGTTGATCCGTCTCATGTATCCAAGGGAATATTCGGTCTACCGGTCGTCCCTCCGTCACTGCTCAAACCACATATAATGATAACGCAGTGGGAATTGACCCCAGTCCCCTCTGGTTTCCATCATATTACCGTGTCTGCAGATGATCAGTCACTTCAATCACCCTTGCCCGGCTCTGGGTTCGACTGGCCAAAGTGCTGCGTCCAGTAGGAGCGACCCGGACGTCTAGTCTGATTGACAGAGCGGCAGCCCGGATTCCAGTGGTCTTCCTCGCCTCCAAACGGCCACATGGCGACAAAGGACACCTCGTCTACTGGACATGGCTGGGGCTGTTTCCAGGTCGTCCACGCAAGCGTGCCCATCAGCTGTTGCACCACGGTCCGACCCGCCTTGACCGCCTCGTCCAATCTTGCCTCGTCCTCATACTCTTTGTTGATCTTGTAATTATTCGGACTCGAATCGGTCGCCTCCAGCAAACGGCTTCGGACCTCGAAGAGCGTGCCACAGATTTTCTCCATGACTGCATCGACGGACGTGTGAATCAGCTCGTCCTCAAAGCTCCATCTTCTTTTAGCCAGCATGGCTGGTCTGAGGAAATGTTTTCTGCAGCGTTCAACGGCGTCGGCGGTTCGGTCTTCTTCGTCATCGTTCATCAGGTTGGCATCCTCAGGCAGTGCCGGTGCATCAACCCAGGTCAATGTGGCGGCCTCGATCTCGCTGACAAAGTATCCTGGTGGCAGATGCTCGTATGCCATCAGGGCCAATCTCTTGCTGAACCGGCTCACGATTAAATCGACCAGCCCTTGCCAGTTGACCGTGAACCTCCGAGGCTGAGTAGCTACATCCTTCAGGTAGGCCTTGATGCCCTTAAGCTCGTCCAGGGTTGCCGTCCCAAGCCGCATAAGATGTGGCCGATCGGCTTCGGGGCTTGAGATATTGATAGGGAAGAACAGACCCGATACCATTGACGAGTAGTCAATCCGTAGACGGTCGCCTCCAATATCGTTATAGCGTTCCGCGGCCGCCCTTGCCCATTGGAAAAAAGACAACTCGCGTTTCCCCATCATGGAGTCGACTAGTTCTGTTCGCGTCATACTAACCAGGTCCAAGCCAATGCTAAAATTGCAGTGAATAATCTCGAAACCTATCTCAGTACGAGCCAGACCATCATAACCCCATTCAGTGGCCAAGTCGCAAAGGTCGAGCGCTCGACGCCACTCGTCCCATCTTCCGCTGTCGTGATTTGTATCATTCTCGCGAAGAATGAGATCTTGGGAGTCCAGCGTGCCCATGTCGGTTTTTCCAGCGCTCATTCCGTCAATCAGGAGTACTTTTAGATCCCGGCTCGCTTGATAGGTGTGGAAGTAGCCGCGATAGTTCTTGGTTTGGTTGCTTTTATCCTCATTGCCATATCTGTCATCGCCATCATCTCCAGTAGAGCCAAACTCGCTGCGGCGCCACAGTTCCTGATGATAGTCCTGCTCTTTCAGAGGCTTCTGCTCGCCAAGTTTACCGTCTTGTGCAGGCGGCCGCACAGTTTCTTTGTCATGTCTGCCTTTGTAAGAAGACGCAAAGTTCTCAGCATGTTCAATCTCGAAGGCCAGCCATTCGGGCCCTGGTGGTGTCACATTCTGCCTGGAGCCATGGTAGAACAGTGTGCCTTGAGGCACGACAGCAGGGAAAAAGCCAAAGCCGTTGTGATAGAGGGACGATCCCCATTGCCTGCCTGCAGAATGAAGTGCGTTGAAAATCATGTACGCCCGCTCTCTGGCACTCTCGTGATCTGGCTGGATATGCTCGTCGTTGTTGCTTGCGAGACTCACGACACTGGAAGCAAGCAACAAAGCGCTCAAGACGCCGAGAGAAGACCTTGGAATCATCGTGTCTCTTCAATATCGGAAGAAATACTTCTTCTTATCTGATGTAGAGAAGTCCCTCGCCGAATGAACTGCCGATCAAGTTGCCGCACATTGGTCTTGTAATGTGGTTTCTGCTGAAGTCGGTCGAGTCATCAGCCGCGTGGCCTGGCGGGTTGCTGACACCCGCGATCGGCTTAGTCGGAAACCGATCTTATCTGTGCGGTGGAGATCACGGTGCTGATCTTCAGATTGATGAGCACTGGTTGCCAGTGGCTTAAAAGAATTTCCAGGCGATTGCTTGAATTTCTCTGGGAATAACCATGACGAGACTGCGCCCCATTTGTCTCGAAAAGATCCAAAGATCCTCTTGCAAGGCGCCGGTTGAGTGACAGTGAGGCATGATGTTCCGTAATAAGGATGAAGGGGGGAAAACACAAGACGTCTGTGTCCATTCTTTACAGGACTCTATGATTGTGACATAGAGCCATGCGATGGGATGCATCAGGACTCAGCTCGCATTCATCTAGAATGTGTGAAGTTTGAGCACCTGCATCCCACGAGAAGTACTGCAAGCTAAGGAGGACGTGTTTTGGTCGAGTTTCAACCAAGGAGCATGACCACGTACACTCATGCTACTGGCATAGTCGTTCCGGGATTTGCGCGCGACGGCATGACATGACTTCCCATGAGGGCCGGCCACCATGATACAGGGGGCACTCGGCTCCCACGGATTGAGCAAGGATATCAAGCATAGGCCTGCCTTGACGCCGGTACGTTGCTTATGATGTCCCACCGCTCCGAGCTCCCATGCAAACAAAGTCATCTGCTTGAACTCGAGCTGGCGTTGTCAGTGGACGCGCGCGGCACTCGGCAGCGTTTCCGTTCATGCTTCGGAGATCGAGGGGCCTCGTCTGATGCCTGAAGAGTGGCGGTAGATCCAATGAGCATGCTGCAGAGGCACATGCGTGATGCTGGTGGTGGGATGATTGGCGCAGCATCTCGAGCTCGATATAGTTCACCGCCGGTCAGCGGTCAGGGACACAAACGTCCGGTAGTGAAATATCATGACCATCATGATTGATACGGTGATGGATGGCAGATTGTGATATGAAATGTCCATGAGCCCCCTTTGAAGCTCGAGGTTGACCTTGAAGGCCATCATACGATGGAGGAGTCCAGCTGACCGAAAGACCGAGACGGTGAATAACTTGACAAGCCACTCTTCATACGGGGGTCGTACGAAATGCTGCACTTACTCGGGGAGCCTGCCTCTCCTGAATGTCGTTGTCCGGTGAAGCGGACGCTCGGTGTCGTATTTTTGCCCAAACTTACGTCGAAGCGGGGATGCGCAAGCTGACGTATGAGTTGAGGCCCCTGACATCAGACAGCGTAGCTGTTTTCTCGAATCAATTAGAAGGTCACCTTTCCAGGGCCCTGTAGCATGCGATTATCAGCAGGTAGTTAACTGATTGAGCTGACGGTAATGGGGTAGGATTCACATCAAGATTGCGCAAGCCGCCTGTACACATACATTCAGCTGACTGTATAAGTCATTAAGTAAGTGACCAGTGAGTGTCTTCCGTCTTCGCGTAAAGAGCTTCAAGACGGCAACAGGGACGAACGGTCGGGTGCCCCCATTGTCTTTCCCCAGGAATTGTCCAAGATAAGTTAAGCAAGGTAATAAATAATAGCCTGACGTGATGTATTACAGCCCAGCAGTGGGTGCTCGCGGGTAGCAAGGGGAGGCCGCGGGGGGTTTGGCGGGTGTCTTCCGGGGACAGCCCCTCTCCTACCCACCCTGGTAGCGCAGCCATCTTGTGGAACTACACCACGCCCGCAACGTGGAACAGCGCTCCCGGACAGCTCGGCGCAGTGGAGCGCGGGGTTCGGGTGCGCTAGACTTAGCAGGTACATTAGATACTTGAAGCTACCTGCTGTAGGCCTAGGGCCCGTTGGCCACCGTAGCGTGCTGTAAACCGAACGGGGGCTCCTGTAATAGGAGGGATTGTGTGCAAATCAGCAGCAAATCCCCGAGAGAAAGTCGATCAGCCTTGACGTTGCATTGATGCATCTGACAACGGCCAACGTGCGCAGTCAGAAAACCTCCCGCAGAACCAACGAACGCAAATTTATTCTGTGGTGACTCGAGAGGAATACAAGGTTAGGTTGGGGAAGTACAACCTTGACGCAGAAGTTTCGTGCGCCACCTTGAGATAACAGTCCCTTCCGTTCTGCCTACTAACACAGCTCCAAGCTGCCACTGCACGGGAAGGAAGGGTGAGATATGGCGATGATGCTGTGGCTGCAACTGCTACTGGCTCGAGGACAAAGCGCAAAATGCCCTTCGCCGACACTTCCTTCCTCAAGCTCCAAGTCCTCCAGAGTCTGGTCAGATGGACAAAAGGAATGTCACTTGCCGCTTCGCACTCATCGTTCTCTCTCCCCTCTTTCCACACTCTCTTCCCCTCACCATTATCATCCTTCATCACCAAGGTCTGCGGATGTGACCCCGTTCCTGCGTTAAGCACGTTGGCGGCGCCAGTAATTCATTTGCTTCTCAAATACATCCTGGATTGTAGCAACTCTCTTCCCACGGGCTGTGTCACGGCCGCGACATTCGCAAGGCCCACGATCAGATTCATCGACCCCTGGTGATCTCATAACGCAAATCAGACCACATCCCCGTTACCTCACTTGCACCTTGTGCCCTGTCCCTCTACCAAGTTTCTTCGGGTTGCTCCCCCCCCTCTCAATCGCCCAGCTGTAATTGTTGATCCGCGTCAGGAATAGCAACAGAGAAACCGTCGTTTCGGCTCAACGAGATACAGGATCAAGAAGAAGTTCGCCATTCAACCTATTACCTACTACCTTGGGTAGTACAAAAGATCAGCCATCGAACCGCTGCTGGTGCCATCTGCCCGCTCTTCACCCTAAATCTATCTTCCTGGGTGCCGGGGTTTTTCTCTTGCCTCCCCAATTCCTTACCTGGGTCGATCTACCACGAACGAAGCAGCTCAGGTCGACCACCCTCCTACATTACGGGTTATCATCCACACACTCGCCAACGTGATCGTCTTCCACAAGCATATTCCAGGCTCTTTCCAAGCTCCGTCCTGTTCCTGGCACGCCACTCGTCTCCTCACCTTGGAGCATCATCGCCTGCTCACGTCGTCACCTCAGTTTCGAGCTCGTGGTTAACCCACGCCCAGCTGCCTCCTCGTCATCCCTGTTGACTCGACTGTCTACTGCCCTTGCTTCACTTGATACCCCGAGTACTTGCTGTGACCCTAGGTGAGTAGTCCTGTACTCTCTACGCCAGTGCATGCTTCGTACCACCCCCTCCCCGTCTCTCCTCTGCCCTTGCTGCAGAGTCCCGTGCTGACGGGGCGAGCCAGGTTTGTAAATCTTGGGTCAACTGCTTGGCCTTACATCTCTGCATACTGTTCCCGACCGGGGCTTGCTCGACCGTTACCAACACACGTCAATCGACTCTCTCTCTCGGTGATCCACGTTACCTGATCTCTTATAACCCCCAATCTATTGGTGTAGCCAGGTCGCAAGGGTGTCTGTCTGTTGACGCCGTTCCAGCTCCACAGCTCTTTCGATCCCGACCTCCTACTCACCACCGCCTTTTTGCTTGTCTGACCTGATCAGGGAGGTGCTCAAAGTATATCTTTCGGCTCAGTCGCAGTCTTGTTCTTCTTTCTGACTTTCTGATCATCTCCATTGGCTTATCGTCAAGTCCCTCTGTCTCTCATCACGTCCCTGTGAGAGCCTATTCTCAATAAGCCACCACCAGCTCACTGCCCCTCCCACTCATACCTTCTACCCCGCCAAGTACAACCCAAGCTGTTGCCATCATGACTCCCAAGCCGGCACGCAAGTTCTCCATGGGCGCCACGTCGCACCGCAAGAGGCGGATGAGCCTTCTCTTCGAAAAGGACGGCCACGTCGATGCTCCTCTTCAGGTGAGTAGCATTTCCTTATCCGCTCCAAGCTCTGCATTACTTTAGTGATTACGTTTGGCTTCCTCATGACACCTCGCGTCACCATAATTCCAAGTTATTAAAACGCCCCACCATTTCCCAAATCCCTAAGCGTCGAGCATGTTTTCTCATTCAGAGTCAACTAACAAAATCAATGACAGACACTCTACCTTGGTATCTCTGCTGTCTTTGCTGACGATCACACTGCGGTCATTGCTCTCGCCATTCATGACACCGTCTACCTCAATGATTTTTCCATCAAGCATATCTCGCTCGACGAGGATATGCGCGAGGGTCAAGACCTGATCGCTGATCACATCATCAATGAGGTCGAAACCTATGAACATGAAAACTTTGTCAAGTTCATTGGAGCTGGTCTTCCTGTCACGCTCAAGTATATGAGCCCTTCTCTCTGCTCGCGTCTCTGGCTCGAGCTCGATGTTGTTCCTATCGTGCTACGACCCGACCACGAAGCCAAGGAGAAGAGTTTCTGGGATGTTAAGCGTGTTGATGAGCAGGCCGATTCTATGGCGCGCAAGTGTATCCTGTAAGGCGCCATGACCTTGATTGTTGAACACCGATCACTGATTCAACGAACGTATAGCAACTTTGGTCCTTCGCTGGTCCCTCACCTGCAGGTTGGCTACCGAGGTATTGTCCAGACAGATGCGGGTTTCCGCGTCCACCTCACCAGCCTCCAGAACCACAAGGACACCTGCTCTGCTACCACCTGGAAAGCCATGCAGTTCTATGCCGACAAGCTTCGCGTCAAGAAGACGAAAGTTGCTTTTTTCAGTGCTACCCCCCAAGGCGGCGGCGTTGCTCTCATGCGTCATGCTCTTGTCCGTCTGAGCCGACTCCTAGGCGTCGACATGACCTGGTATGGTGAGTTACAACACAATCGTCCAGTGATCTACCCAAATAATCGGGTTCTGACGGGTACGCAGTTCCCAAGCCGCGACCTGGCGTTTTCCGAATTACCAAGAACCAGCACAACATCCTCCAAGGTGTCAGCCACCCCGACCAACGCATCTCAGATGCTGAGAAGGCCGCCATCACCGACTGGATTGAGGACAACGCCAAGCGGTACTGGCTCTCGGAGGGTGGCCCTCTACGCCCCCCTGAGGAGGGCGGTGCCGATGTCATCTTTGTACGTATAATGCCAGGCTCTCTTCATTTGGACCCCCACCCCCAGTATTGGTTGGTTTCGCTTCGTACTTTTACTGACCCCAAGAAACCGACAGGTTGATGACCCTCAGATGCCCGGTCTGATCCCTCTGATCAAAAAGATCACGCCTAACCGCCCGGTTCTTTATCGATCTCACATCCAGATGCGAAGCGACCTTATTGCTACGGAAGGGTCCCCCCAGGCCGACATTTGGGCATACCTCTGGAGCAACATCAAGGAATGCGACATGTTCATCAGTCACCCCATTCCCAAATTCGTTCCTCATAACGTTCCCAAGGAAAAGGTTGTCTACCTTCCCGCTACCACTGATTGGATCGACGGCCTCAACAAGCCCATGAACAAGTGGGACACTGGCTATTACGCCCACATCTATAACCAGCAGTGCCGAACGCAGCAAGCGTATGGATTCCTCTTACCCGCTTGTGACACCCAAAAACTGATTGTGCTCTAGGACGCCTCTTGCCTGGCCCAATCGTAAGAGATCTAACGAGATTCATTTATCCTATCCTTTGACTGACCCAGATTTTGTAGGCAAGTACATCGCCCAGGTCGCTCGATTTGATCCTGCCAAGGGCATTCCTACGGTCATCGACTCGTACGCCGAATTCCGTCGCCGATGTGACGAGGCTGGTATCGACGATCCTCCCCAGCTTGTTGTGTAAGTCGCCTTGACCAAACTAGATAGACCTTTAACTAATGCCAATAGCTGTGGTAACGGCTCCATTGATGATCCCGATGGTGCCATCATCTTCGACCAGACCATGAACCAGCTGGAGACACACTACCCGCATCTTCTTGAGGACTGCAGTGTCATGCGCCTGGATGCCAATGACCAGCTTCTCAACATGATCATTGCCAACGCCCACGTTATCCTCCAGCTTTCAACCCGTGAAGGCTTCGAAATCAAGGTCTCGGAGGCTCTTCACGCCGGTGTCCCCGTCATTGTTTCCAACGAGGGTGGAATTCCTCTTCAGGTCAAAGATAAGGTCAACGGCTACCTTGTTACGCCCGGCGACTACAAGACTGTCGCCGGACATCTCATCGATCTCTTCTCTAATGACGAGCTTCACTCCAAGATGTCGTACGAGGCCAAGACTGGCGTCAGCGACGAAGTTGGCACCGTTGGCAATGCGCTCGGCTGGTTCTACCTTGCCGCCAAGTGCGCTGAGCTCGGCTCCGAGCCTGGTCTTCGTGGTGATGAAAAATGGGTTAATGATATGGCTCGTGATGAGGCTGGTCTGCCGTATACGGAGGGAGAGAACCGCCTTCCTCGACACTATACCCAGCGTAAGGAACAGGACGAGGAAGACGACGAGGATGAGGAAGACGAAGAGTAATTGAGCCCGGAGTCAATACTCGTTCTGATGCCTTATTTCGCTCAATATCATTGATAACGGAAGAAAACCAGGCGAATGACAATTGTGTGTGGTTGCGGTTATGATGGGTATCGTTAGATTCTGGAATGGGTTGTTCGGAATTGTAAAGGGTATGAGAATTGTGTGCACGCATCGTCGGGGAAGATTTTCCACTCACCTAAATTATCGAGTCTTATGCTATAAAATATGATATTCTTGTTTTTGCTTTGATGTTCTGTTACTCCACGCTAGATAGTGTCATACTTGCGATGCCCTGATGTCGATATCCGAGGACAGCTTAGAAACCGAAGGCAGCAGTGTTTGGACGGCTACTTGGGTGCCTTCCCTTGTTTGATAGAGACGGATGGCTGCGTCATTGGAAGGCACTGGCCTAAGGTCACTAAGGTAGTATAAGGTAAGTAGGTAGTACCTTGCAGTGGTCAACAGAATCCGGGCAGGTGCGAGGCTTGTGTTGCTTGCCCGTTTACTGTCAACAACAGTAGTCCTCCAAAAAGATTTACTGTGAAGGCAGGAAGGATACGAGAATCTAGCACCACTTCCAATTTTCTTCCCTCTGCACACCAACTTGACCATCCCGTCTGCTTCCATACCTTACCCAGACTTCCTGGGCTTCTGGATTCACCTTTACTTGTCACTCTCGTTTGTTGATTCGTTTGTTGTCAGATTCGGGTTGTTTATGCCGGTCATGCTCTGGCTCCAGAATCAAGGTTCTTGACTTGGTAGCCTTTGAGTATCCCTTCCTTCCGTCCACGCGCAGCAGTCTCGACGCCATGTCCCTTCCCGGCTATAGTGGCACTCTGCCCATAGCCTGCTTGGAGATGATGAATCCAGAACGCGTCCAGATGCTGGCCGAGGCTGCTCAGGAGGAAGCATCCAGGCCGCCCTCAGTGGTCAAGGTCGAGGACTGTCCGTCCCTGCCCGCCAGCGGGCCGAACAGGAGGCCAGTGGGCGACGCGTCTCTGCGCGCTTCACGGGGGTTGCAGGAGAACCAAACCTCTTGGGACGCCCAGCATCTGGTGAACGGTTCCCGGCAGAGCCCAAAGCTTACTTCACAGTCCACTGCCATAGTAGTCAGAAGTGCCGGGGCCATCGCTCTAGGTTCCGTTAAGAACAGATCTCCTGCTGCGTCCTTGAAACGCTCGCGGGAAAGCGCTGGCTATGAATGGAAGAACAACGGTGACAAGAAACGCAAATTCCAAAAGGGTCCGAAATATGGCCCGAAATATACTGAGGTTCTCACTCTTGGTCCAGGTGAGTTCCATATTCAATCTTGCTGCTTTCACCTTTAACCATTTTCCAGCACCTCGCCCAGACGATGACACAAAGTACCTTACCGCCCTGCTGAAAAATCGCACCCTCAACCTTTTCTTACAGTCGCCTTTTCGCAAAGGGGGCGGTCCTGCCAAGTACAAGACGTACACCTTCCCCATCTCGGAGGCCGGTTTGATCCAGCATGAGACCTTATCGGCAGTGGGCTACACCCGAGCACTTCCCCTATCTGTTCACGACCAGGATATCTCTGGGACTGGCGGAGTCATCTCGCGTACTGTGGTGGGGGAATTGCTCGAGGATGTGTGGTCGGGTCTGAGCGAGAGTGTAAAGTATCAGTATGCTCGGCAGCTTCGCAACTTGCTACACAAGATGCGAAACCCAGTAAAGCAAAGCAACAACAGAGGTGTGGGGTCAGCTCAGTCGGGTTCATACAGCCTGATGCTGGATAAGCATGCAACTCACACTTACTATGCCATTCGCACACATCCTACTCAGAGCCAGTTCATGGCGCTGCTCATGTCGACATTGTATGAAACGGTTCCCAGGCAGGTGGCCCAGGCCCTCATTTCGCAATTTCAAGTCGATTACCACACTTTACTCACCCACGGTGCGCTCTGCCCCAAGAACATTGTGGTCTCCAACGGAGCGATCGCGTGGATCTTGGGGTGGGACTGTGCGGGCTACTATCCTGCCTGGTGGGAGTATGCCCGCTTTTTCGAGGCGAAAACCGCCAAAGCCAACAGTGACTGGTATAGCTATGCGGCCGATATCTTCGAGGACGAGTTTTCGGTGGAGCTGGCGGCATATCAAGGGCTGGCGAGGTGTCAGCAGCCTTGAGGGAAGATAGTTCGTTTTGGAGTTCAGCCAAAAGAAGTTGTTTGATACGTTGTCTTGTGACGCTTAGTCTATGTAGCATATCGGCTGAGTTTACAGCACCTACGCCAACAGCGTGGCGACCTCAGGGTTTGTACAGGGACAAATTGGGACACTGTTTGTATTTGACTTATGGTGATTCGATTCAGAATCTCGACGTATTATACACTCGGTATCTTGACAAAAAGACTTTGCAAAGGGCTCGTGGTATGTGACTGTTGATCTGCGCAACTCAACTCACACCTCGGGCTCTGCGTCTCGGCCCTAACGCTTATAGCTCTACATTAACATCCCCTTATTTCTCGAAGCGCTTGCTAACGGTGCCCCAGTTGATAACCTCCCAGATGGCGCTGAAGTACTCGGCCTTGCGGTTCTGGTACTGGAGGTAGTAGGCGTGCTCCCAGGCGTCGATGCCGAGGAGGGGCTCGAGGGTGCCGGTGACAGGGTCCTGGTTGGGTCGGGTGACAATGGAAAGGGTGCCCGAATTCTTGTCCTTGACGAGCCAGGCCCAGCCTGAGCCCTGGATGCCAGCAAGGGTAGCATTTGCCTGCTTCTTGAGGGCATCGAAGGAGCCAAAGTCCTCGTTGATGGCGGTCAGGAGCTTGCCCTCGGGCTCACCACCGCCGCCCTTGCCGTTGGGGGCAAGGTTCTCCCAGAAGAGGGAGTGGTTGACGTGACCACCGCCGTGGAAGTTGAGGAGAGGCGCCTGAGAGGCGGCAGCCTTTGCGTCGCCCTTGGACTGAGCCTCGGCGAGGGCCTCGGTGGCGGCGTTGAAGCCGTTGACGTAGGTCTGGTGGTGCTTGGAGTGGTGAAGCTCCATGATCGTACCTGAGATGTGAGGCTCAAGCGCGCCGTAGTCGTCTGCAAGATGTCAGCTCGCTAGTGATTCCGGGGGTTACAGACAACCGGAAGGGCTGCAAGGCAACCGGAAGGGCTGGATAGATGGCACAGTGGGCAATGAACGTACAAGGGAGGTCGGGAAGAGTGGCCTTGCCGCGGACAAAGCTGGTTGTGGCCATGGCGGCGAGAGGAGTGGAACGGGCACGGAGGCCGGCGCGAAGGGCGGGAGTGGTACGAAGAAGGGCAGAAGCCATGATGACGGTTGTCGGATATTGATTCGTTAAAGCTGCTCTGAGTCGGCAAAGGTCAGCAATAAAGGTCAATCGAGTCGAGTCGAGACAATTCGTGTTGATGTTGTCGGGAATGAATTGGCGGGAAGATGTTCAACGGAAGGTCTTGGAATAGAAATAATGCTTGAGAGTGAACATACCGGTCAATTTCTGGCAGGGCACGAGGCTTATTTATAATCAAGAACTCTCTGATGTGGGTTGATGATGTAAAAAAGGCTTGGGGAACCTGGAGGATGGAGGGGAGGGAAAAAGGACGAGCTAGGGACGGCAATGTTCGGATTGCCGAGCTGCGAGAGCTTTCCCCGATGAACTCAAGTTGTCGTCATTGCTAGCTGCCGAGGGAGCTTGGACCACTTGCGGCTGTGGCTAGATTGGGCGGGATGGTGTGGCTGGGTGTGGCTTGAGAAATGGATGATCATCGTTAGTACTGACGAGGATCTTCTCACTGTTTGTTTTTAAGGCACCGGCAGCATGAATATCAGTTCACAACTTCACTGACGTTGGGGAACAAAGTCTTCTTATAGTGAATTCTCTTTATTCCCCGCGCCTTGTCACGAAATATTCCACTTGCCTAAACTTGTGCATGTCTTATCTTACATACTAACGTTAGACTGTGAAGCCTGTCTAACCTGATCCCGGGTTTGTTACCCAGATTCTATTTATTGATGCTCACTGGGTCATGGATGTGACTACATATGAACCATTCACAACGACGCATCTGAGGCAGAGCTTGAAGTCTCGCGATAAAATCCTCTCCTAATCACCCGGGGTCTCAGTGACAGGTGGTGGGTCTCAATTAGGCCCCCAACGGCGCCTAGCTCCATCCATGTACCTACCTACCTAGCTCGTACACACACAGTCGAACGCTCACCAACTTCACAGGATGGATCGGATGAGAATCAACCTGTGGTTATCGCCGCGCGAAGTCTTGGCCTGTGAGCGGCTTTTCAGAAGCATGAGGGTGTATAGTCTCATATCCTCTCCCATCTTAAGGAAAATTATAGCATCTCCGGTATGTGATGCTATTCCTCCTTGACGCTCACGATGCCAAGACCTGTCAGGGGGGAAAATGCAAGCAGGAATATCAGGCGATATTAATCCGACCACGACCCATGCTAGTCTCTGTTGCCTGATTTAAGGTTAATTACTCTTGGGTGAGTTATAATGTGCTCTGTCGCCCGATCCGACTTTCATTACTCCTTCTTCACCTCCAAACATCTCGTCTTTCCAATGGCATTTGATCAGCTTGCCCCCGAAATCATCCTCGCCATCGGCAGCTACGTCGATTATGTAGACCTACAACCGCTCTGTGGGGCGTCTCGTCAGTTGATGAGCATGTTCCAAGAGAAAGCCTACGACTCGATGGAGCTGGACGAGACCTCGGAGTCTGGCAGTCGACTACTCGCTCTGGCATCGGGACCTCGGGCACAGTTTGTCGGCAGGCTTCGATACAGGCCGCATGATCCAAAGCCAGTCAAGGGCTGGAAGGAAGACGGAAAGAAAGACGAACACGACCCAGACATAAAGCTAAGCAACGAGTCTCGCCAAGCACTGCAGTCCCTCCACTCGTTCCCGGCTTTGGAGAAGTTTCAGTTCGACCTTGGTGACTGGTGCCTTGGTGATTGGCCCATGGCTCCCATCAGCTTCTGCGACTTTAGTTGGGACGAGTGGCACGGATCGTACGATGTGGAACCCTGGAGGATTCTCATTGAAGAGAGTTTCCAAGCTTTAATTAAAAGCGCTGGAGCCTTTCCTCAGCTGGAGCTCAATGATCTCCCACCGATTCCTCTAGAGCCGTATCACGCTTTTCAGTCTGATAAATGGCGAGCTCTCCTCGGTAATCTGAGGTCATTTGAGACCACATTAGGGGGGGTCGAAGATGAAGGTGCAGGATCCATGACGATAGCTCATCAAGAGTTTCTAGCCTTCTTTCCCGACCAATTCTTCAAACACTTGACTCATACCCAACTCTTGAGGGTCGCAGGAACTCAGACCGGAGTCATAGGGAGTCACCACGATTTTGAACCGGTCAGGTGGCCGCTGTTACAGATGCCGCACTTGACATCATTGGAGCTCGAATACTGTTGCTTTGGAGAGCAATTACTAATCTTCATCGCCAAACATGCCAATACACTCGAGAAGATCTACTTGCGAAACTGCTTTACCGAGGTGAAGCAAGACTGGTCAGACTTGATCCAGGTCTTTCTCGACAAGCAACCTACTCAGCTCGTTGACTTTACAATCGTGGCGTATCCGGTTGCCAAGTGGTGCGAGGACTACGAAACCGTGTATCCTGGGGAAACTTCGGATTTCCCAGCGCCCAACCCAGGGGCAGAGGAAAAGAATAGAAAGTTTGTGGTGGCACAGCCGTGTGAAAGCTACGGAGATATCCAGCCCATAGAGGGTTTCGTAGACGACGATAACCCAGATCTGGACGAGTCTGATGTTGTGGAGTTGTGGATGGAATTCGAGACATTGTTGAAGCGGAATAGAAAGCGAGCAAACGCATCCAAGGAGAGGGACCTGGTGCAAGCCAGACGGTCCATCGCAAGTCTTGTCAGCAACTAGGTTAGCACCAACGCGTCTGTATTTCCAGTGTGCTATCGAGATCAACGGAGCTTTAGAGAGAGCAAGTGTACGGCGTGCCCAGTGAGAGGTTCAAGTTCTATGAAATCACGAAAGGGCGTAAATAGACACCCTTTCTCTTAGGTTACCAACAACCCCATAGTGATACAAATGTAATTTCTGCTACTCGTTATCCTAGCCATCCGACTCATTGAGAAGGGCGTAAAACTTCTGTATATCCCAGCCCCGACCCTCGCCGTCACCTGGCCACCCTGCCTTCCTCATCGCATCGGCCATCTCGGCATGCTCATCGTCAGAGTCAAAATCCTCGTAGTATCTCAGCGCGTAAACCTCCCGTTGGCCGCAGCCGATCCACCGCAGCTCCCTGAATCGCTGCTTGCAGAGGGCGAAGAAGTCGGCGGGGCGGTACACGTTGGTGCCAATCCGCCAATCGTCCGGTGCGCCAAACTCGTACTGTTCAAGCATGGCGTTGAGCTCCGGTTCGGGCTCGTCGTGTCCCCCTTGAATGTCGCCCCAATAGACGTTGCCGTCGTCGGTATCAACGACGACAAAGTACCCGCCTAGACCCTGGCTCATGGCGATAGTGACGGCCTCGGGGTTTTCAATGAATGAATTACTACGGCCTTCGTCTTGGCCGTGTTGGGTGCGGTAGTCGACAATTCTGGTGTTACTCATAATGTGCGGTGTGTTGGCGACCTGCTGCGGCGATAAGTCATATTCCGGGTAAGGCAGGTGGCGGATTAGATCCACGGCCTTGTCGTTCTTCTGGAGCTTGGCTAAGACGTCGTGGGTGATACACGGCCAGCCTCCGGGGGGTGCACGTTGGACAGGAAGCTGCCAGAAAACACGACTGCAAAACTCGTAGTAGTCCGTTATGAGGCGGATGAACTCGTCCTGGTCGAATGCCATTGCCGGATTGAGCGATATTGAACGGCCGCTTTGGGTAGGAGATGAGGGAGCTTGAGGAACAGGATAGTCTAAGAGGTTGGGAAGTTGAATCAACAAATCTGGTGAATTCCCATGTTGGTCTGTTTTCTGTCGGGATGTTAAAAGGTGGTCTTATTATTTGCCAAGGTTTCTGAACTACTGGCACACAGCTAATGCTGTTGTAGCCCCTGCCGCAAAGAGTGGTGATAAAAGCCAACCAACGCTATTTCTCATGAAGGTTCAAGACAGCAGACTAGAATTTCTCCGACTCCTATTCATGGATGCAATATAAGTCCCCAAACCCGGATGGCTCAAGGTGTGGGAGAGTTATCATCTGGTGCCGGTTGTCCAGCCTATCCCACCAACTATCGGTGTAACAGCAGCGATGAGACACTATTCAATGCCCTCTACGCTCATCTCATCTTCTCTTTGACAACACAGGCTTCAGCTACTTATAATATATCAGCCTTCCATACTCTTTTAACAAAAACAGTGTAATTTCGCGGACAACTTAGGTAAGTAGATCTGATAAATGGCAAGCGGTTCGCCGGTTCTCTGGTCCAGGGTAGTCGAAATGTCTCACCTCGCCCATTAAGCATTCGAGATTATGTCATCGTTGCCGTCGCGTCGTCGCCAACGACCGCACGCCCCTCTACGCGTCTTCTACAGACTGCCCCTCCATATATCAAAAAAATAAAAGACCGTTCAAACAACGGGAAGAATCCTCTGGCCAATCCAGAGGTGATTCCGGGTCAGCTTTTCACGATGTCATATTACGACATTGATTCCATCCTCACGGATGCAGAAGTACGTCTCTCCTCTCCTCCTCCCCCCCCCATCCATCACAAACTCACATTC